>JAKSZP010004400.1:0-74758 GCA_022478985.1 Massospora cicadina
AGTTCTTTTATATCAAAAAATAATGCAGATTTTATCAATTGGCGTTATCTGTCATGTAAATGGCTGATTAAAAGAAGACTGAGCTTCAAGTATGAATGAGATTAGCACCCAGTGGAGCTCAGAAAGCAGGTACACAGTAGTTTTAATGACTCTGAGGAGGGACGTTCTATAATTCAAGAGAGGAAAGAAAAATTTAGGGACATACTAAAGGCCTCCAAGGCAAACCAAATGGCTGCAATAGAGGCAACCGTGGGTTTGCTGGGGCAACCTCAAGGTAAAAGCAATGAGGATGACAACTCCTCTGGAACGTGGACACTGAACTTTGAAAGTGTATCATTATAATCAGGATATTTTGGGACGTTTATGGTCACCAGAGTTCTTCTAATGGGCAGATTCAAGAGATAGTTTATCATTCTAGTACTAAAAAAAAGAGAGATAGTTTATCATTACTACATATTAAATTAATTCATTTTGTTTTGCAATTGGGTGGCTTTACAATATTTCAGGCTTTCTGACTAGGTTCAAAATGCCATGTAGAGTCAGTGTATAGAAAAGATGTTGGATTGACTTTTTATGACAATGATGAAGTCTAACCCTGGGACGGGTTATCAGTGTATTGTTAAGATATATGGTGAATGGATCACACAAAACCAGAGTTGGGTCCACAAGGCAAAACTGGGTCATGTGGATGCACGCCATATATGATGGATTGGTAATCATTGTCAATGGCATATCTTATTAAAAATCAGCAACTTATAACCATGTGGCCAGATCAACATATCAGAAAGCCCATCAATGTTCATTGGTTCTAAATTGCAAATGGTGCCATACTTTATCAGATCAATGGAAAGAATTTTTGAAAGATGTGGAAGGTGGCTGCCGCAGAAAATCAAGGGGGTATTGGAAGGCTTTATTTCTGTAAGAGTTTATAGAAAAATGAACCAACAACATACCCTAGGAGGTGCTTTTTTTAGTACTAATGGTGCCTAATCCAAAAGGGGGAGCCGCCACGCATTTTTATTCATAAAAGGGCCAAACTAAGGGATTAATATAAATTAAAAAAATCTTTAATATAGCCCCTAGGTTATCAGCCTAGGAAGACATATAAGATGGCTAGGAGGCTTTGGGGAAACTTTTGTCTGGCGCCCACTTTAGCTGGTGGACCATGGTGGACAGCATTGGGGTGGGAGCATCAGCGACATGGGGCATAAGGATGTATAGTTGGGGTTTTCTTTATTAATGAGGCCAGCAGTGTCCATCGCCTCAACGTATTGAGCAAGTTGATGCTCAGCAAAAATGATGTGAGCTGGCACACAAGTAGATGACTTAATGCGCCGGAAGGTTTTGGGATAATTGGGGTTGGAAAGAGAAGTTTTTGCTGCATCAATGCAAACGCGGCTTGCACTGAAAGCAAGCTCCTCAATTTCATACTTCGCATCTTCCTCAAAATCATGAGGAAAATTAGGGATAATAATACCTTTGACAAGAGGCTCCATTGCCCCATGGAGTTGCTGGCGGAGGAGGGTGTTGGCTGGGGCAGCTGTAGCTGCAACTGCCACCTAGGAGGGGCTTTTGACTTTATAGTGTGAGGGAAGGATGAACTGGAGAGGGGCTTAACTGGCCTGGGCCTGGTTCCCCTGAAAACACATTTTGATTGTCAGACTAAGAAAATAAATTATGGGGTTGAAAAGTTATTGAAGGCTTCATCATGATTTAAAATATCTTGTAAATAAGCTCTTTGGATTAGAGTCAAATTCAGATAAATATTACTAGCTTAATAAGGCTTTGTTCAGATCAGTACATCTGTTCATATAATTCCACCTGTTTAATTCTGATGGGTTCAACGTTTGGCATAGCCTTGGATTTAGCTTGAGGAATTCAGGAGGTCAATCTAATATCCATAATACATCACTGATTCAATCTGACTCAGTTGACCTGTTAGAGGTGTTTGGGATTTGAAGTGATTTTGGCCATTTTTTTGGATTTTTTGATTAACTGGAAATGGAGTGGAATGAGACCTAAGGTACTGTCAATGGCTCCTGGATTGCAATACCTCTCTTCAAACCCCTTCTATTATTTTTAATAAGGAACATGAGAAAAATGGGGGCATAGAGGAAGGATCTATGGGAGCCAGGCTAGTAACCCACAGCCTATCTACATATGAGCTAATCACTGTCAAGATTTTCATAATGCAAATGAAGCTTTCAACCTGGGGCTTTTAATTTTAAATAGTATTTCAACTTATCTCAACTTATATTTACTATAATCATTGATTAATGCTTTGTTGGATATAAGGCCAAAAATTTATTATTAACTTAAAATTAAATAGCATTAGAATAGGTCAATTAAAAACATTAAATTATCAGATGGACAAACTTGGGATAAATCAACTCCAAAGTGACTCACTAACTGATACTTAGTATGATACTCCCTATCTCTATTATTATCCTTTTGCTGTAGGGAACAAAGCCCTATCTCAACTTATCCCTAGTTTCGCACTATCTTATGATTACCTTTATCTGTTAACTACTTCCTTTTATCCTGTAATAGCTAAATCAGTATGTCCTAATCTGTATCTATTTCTAACAGGGATATACCAATTGTTTGTTGGTATTTATTTGAGGAAAGCCAACCAGGGGATGGACATTACCAAAACTAAAACTAAACTAAAAAACTAACATAACTACTTGGTTCAAACAAAACGCCCTAATGAGCGGATTGAGTGAAATGCTTTGAAAAGTAACCAACCAGGTGGGCAGCGGAAACCTCTTATTCCTCCATGATGGAAGGGGAGGTGGGTTGAGGGGCTCATCTTTGGCAGCCTCTTTGGCAGCAGATTCTTCCTCCCATAGTAGAGTGCGTGTCATGGCAGACAGTAATGGCGTTGGGGCATCTGCGGCATGGGGTTTGATATCTCTAATAATTGGGATTTCATGGAAATTGCTAGCTAAATAATGGCACTGAGATATTCACCTGAAGCTTTTTCAGCTTTGATCAGGCGCCTAGGAGTTTAACAAATATGGTAATGTTGGTTCAGGTTATTTTTGCTTTTGGATTCTGTGCTATAGTTGCCATGTTCTGGATAGTATCATTAACATTTTTGTGTAGCTGGTTAACTGTGATTTTACTTTTTGGGGTGAGGGTCACGGGGATAACAGGAGGTGGAATTCCTCCTGTGAGAATCACTACTGATTTAGTGACAGCTTTATGCAGGGGATGTCAATATGGTGTTGCAGCTGCTTTGACTGCAAGCTGGCGATCACTGCAGAATGATTTGGCGTTTGGCTGTGGGGTATATAGTCAAGAGGGGTGTTGGGATTTTAACCAGATGAATCCTTCTGATAGTATATGAATTAGGGGTTTTGGTTAGTCAGGCGTAATTGCCAGCTAATCTCCTAGTTTGATACTATTTAATGTTAAATATTTGTTTAAGTTTAGGTTTGGTGGGAGCTGCGTTCGCTGCCAAAATGCCATCCAAAGGTTGTTGTGGGAGTTTCCAGAAGAAAGCTGATGAATCCATTGCAACTCATCTGAAATGGTTCCACTGACTAATTTGGAGCACCGGCAACTGATGCCAGGGATGCTCAAATTCCTATTTATTTACAAAGTTTATATACAATTGACCAGTGACTTATGCTGAGGATGGATTGACCTAATTTAACATTCAATGATCAGATGAGCAGATCTAAGAGGGAATCGCTATAAAGAGTTTATGATCTGATAGAGGTTTTTTTAGTACTAGATGGTCTCTGATAGAGGTTTTGAAATCAAGTGGCTGATGGGTTTTCCAGCAGATGATTGGCCAAAGAGCACTTGGGAGCAGTAGCTCTGAAAGAAGTATAAATAGTCATTCATTCCCTCTAAATAAACATCTCTCGTTTGCCTATCTTTCCTGTTTGTTAGAAGTAGCTTGGTGCAACTAGAGTGAGAAAGATAGGATAGGAGATCCTCAATAGGCGCGGGTGATAACGCCTGGAGTGGCCGGCGCTGCCAGCTCCCATACCTCCTCTTTATGAGGAACCAGTGGGAACCTGGCCAACTGGCTACCAGTGGTGAGATGCATAGCCACCAACCCTAGCGGGGTGCAGCGCGGGAGGTGCCATAGCCGCCCAAGAAGGGGATGGTCTTGCCAGGGCATGCCCAGATGGGTTGGTGAAGGGTCACGAGGTTGGGGCAGTGCGGAAGTGCCTGAGCCGCCCAGGAAGGGGGCAGGACTTGCCGGGGCACATGCTGAGGATGCCTGGGGCTAAATGCAAAGCCATTGGTGGTTAGTTGGTAGGTTGGACGCAGGACTTATAGGGTTGGTATGCCAATGAACGCGAAATAGCAAAGGGCCACCAGTCTTCATACTGGTTGGCCTGGCACACTAGCGGAGCCCAAGGTCAATTTCATGACAGGGGGTATCTGGAATCCCATTCTGCACTAACAAATTGCTTGATTTTCAGAGATGGTTCTTCAATGAACTTACCTGATTATCAATTTCAGCCAATAATTCCCATGGGTTTTGGTTGAATTGGATTGGGGAATCAGCGTACAGTTGAGGTTTGGTTGATTCATTTGAGGAAGCATGGGATCAAATTGGGATCCAATCTGATGCTTGATTGGAGGAATTATTTTGTGGCATTGGGACGAGGAGGAGGCTGATTAGTGGCTGCAGGTGTAGCTGCAGCTTCCAGTTTTGGGGGTGGGGGAGGTAGGATTGTGCCCCATACTGGAACTTGTACAGGGTGGGCAGCGGATTGGAGGTTGGTGGATGAGTCATTCAATCCATCAGAAGTGGTTAAGGGGAGGCACTTGCATTTTGAGTGGTCCAACTTGAAACATGATGGACAGATTGTCTTCCTGCCCTCGACGCAGGCCCAAAACAGATGGTTGGGCACTGAGGGAATAATGGTGTGTGGTGGAATTGACACAGAAATTTTATTAAATTCAGGGCTGATCGTGGCATATGCCCAAGGCCCAGCGAGTCATGTGGCCCCATTTGGGACCACAAATTGTAAGATGAGGTTGGAGCCATAGGCTTCCAAACCGTCCATCAGCTCCTTGTGGAGCACTTCAGGGAGGAGGTGGGTGGGCAAACCAGCAAATTGAACCACCAAAGTGGTGTCCACTGGAAACTGGGTATGAGTTGTGGGGAGAGGGGTGCCCTGGAATATCAGGGGCACAGTTTCTGCAGTGGCAGCATTGGCTTCACAGGTGAAGCCAAGGTTGAAATACCCCTTGTAGGGGCGGAAATCTATAAATCCAGCGGGTGTCATCACCGCCTGTGCCATTTCAATAATGGCTTAGTCATGGTATGGGAATAGTTTCCCATATTTGACCCTTAGGCCATAGCGCATGTTGCTCCAGGGGAGTGCCAGGGGGCAGCGAGGTACCGCTTGGATATGAGCAAGGTGGGCGTTGAGGTCCTTAGGAGGAATGAATTGTCCCATGGGTTTGGAATGAATGAGTGAACCAATCTTAGCGCGTTTTCCTGCCGGATGGAAAACTGCAGGGGAGTTTTGCCGCTGCCCCACACTGGAGCAGCTGGCGGAATATCTGAGGACATTGGAGTGAAACTACAATGGGTGAATTTAATTTGTTTTATTAATTTGTGTAATTTTTCTTGATATTTATGCCAAGCGGAAAGAGAGTATATATTGCAATAAATAATGAACTCCTAAAAAATACCAATTATATGTTATATCCTTTTGTTATAATTTTGTCCCTAGCGTTATTCAAGTGTTAATGATTTACTGATAAACAACTTTTACTCTCTATCTTTTATAGGCTTTTTGTAAAGTTCATTTCTCTCTTAGGACATCTGAACCAATCCTTGGTTAAGTACCAATAAGTACTATCTCTAATGGGATTTCATTATCTGTTTGGATATAGTCCTTTAAAATTATCTCTCTTGGAACCTCTAGCCTCTCTCTAGCCAAGTTTGAAATCAACTATATTGTCAAACCATCATGCTTTGAATTATCATCCTTCAGATCTCACAAGTCCAAAATCTGAGGCTGTCTGCCAGGTTTCCTTCCAAGATTCACCTGAGCACAATAAACTCACTTTTGGACAATATTAACACAAATTGTCTGAGTTTTATCAAGTTCCTTTTACTGATATGGAGGATACTTACAAGCTCACTTAAAAAAGCACAACCATACAAGGGTGTAATCCATAATATAAAGAATCTATTTAATGCACTTGTTGTGATTCTGATATGACTGAATGATAAGCCCTAAGTTGTTACAGAAGAATGGGTAGAATCCTCCAAGCCTGAGTATGATTACAATTATTCAAGCGCCTTATGATGAGGCGATATTGGGTTGGAAATGTATAAAAAATTGCCTCCAAATTAGGCAATAATGTAATGTTGCTTGATTATAAAATGTTATGTCAATGTACGATGGATAATGAGTGGATCACCTTAAATTAAGGCAATTATGAATTTAATACATTGTCAGAAAATTGACTATGGGCTCTGCTAGTTGGCATGCCAACCAGTATGAAGACTGGTCAGCCCTTGCCGTTTTTCCTTAGGCTCAGGAAAAGCAGCGCCAGCTGACCCATTGTCATGTCACCTGCACCATTTGAGGATCCCTTAGCCTAACCCCAACTACCAAAATAAATTTTAAACTTAAATCAAAAGTTAGATTAGGCAAAGGTAGATATTTATTGAAAGGGAAGCGCTAAGTATTTATACTATTTACAAAAGGACTAATGCGCTCACTTCTGACCTATCAGCTCTTCTGCTGGTCCTTCCAGCCAACCATTCATCTCATCCTTCTGCTGCGCTTACTCACTTCCCTGGCATCAACCCTCTCGCCCCATCCTTCCTGAAGTCTGAATTAGTTTTGGCTTATCTTCAGCTTTAAGTTGCCAGTGAGCTGTATAATTGATTAATATAAATAGACATTGAAAAAGGATTCAATCTTTGAGTTGATTATTATGCACTGGAAACCTCTTTGGTTGCTTGCTTTGACTCAGATTATCTTGGCATCTTGCTGATGTCACTTTTCAACTCTTCTAGTTGATTGATTGGGAATCACCTTATTCAGGAAATAGTTGACATAATAAATATGAGATGCTGGAAACAATCTCAGCCGCCTCAAACTTGTAATTGTTGGATCTGCTGACATCAAATTATTAGTACATGCAGCGAAAACATAGATAGATGATTAACAGTGAATACATTGGCTTTATGCTAAAAAAACCCAACGGTCCACAAATGGCAGTTGGCATTAAAGATTGATATCTGACAGATACTAATTGGATCATCCTCAGCTATTAGTCATTGGTTCCTTTACTAAGTTTGGGGCCACCAATTAAACCCACTTGAACCTAACTTACTAACTCAGCTGGATACTAATTTTGTCTCAACCCAAATTGGGGAGCAACTAAACAGCAATCATATCAAAAATTACAAAAATCAGTCAATGAGCCATTCCACCAGGATTGGCCTTTTTATCCTAAATACAATCAATCATTAGAGGATTCCATCTGTTTAAAATTCCAGCATACATAGTAACCTCTGCTGCAACCAATGAGAATGCAGTGGAATGAATTACTAAGCAGAATGGTCATTATTAACCAAAGTTGCTGATAATCAGTGAGATGAGTAGATTGGGAGGAGGAGGTTGTTAGTAAAAAAGAGAGAGCGGAGCAGTGAGCATTCACTAAAAAATATTTAAGTTAAGTAAAGAAGTGTCATTGCAGCAATAACTCCCATTTTTTATATTATATTTATTTTACATGTGTGATGAGGACTGACGATCTCCATATCATACATTCTATTGCTTAGTGAGCTTGACCCTGCGCAAAACCCCTTTGGCGTATCTCAACAATTCCGCCAACTTTATAACAACGGTGCTCACTACAGGGGGCCCATTGATCTTTTAGAAGAATTATAAATCATCAGTCATCAACCATGGTGCATCAGGATTACTTTAATAGAGGATCTTCATGATATGCTGCACCTGTTGAATATGCATAACTCAAACTTGCCTTGGATGCTGTTCTCAAAAGGCAGTATGAGCTTCTTCAGGAGGTTTGTATGATAAGATGCCTCTATCCAATTGCAATGGGAATATTCATGGGTTCTTTAAGTGATTTGAGTTTGCAACAGAAGTTGCTTCAGATCAGCAGAGAGAAAAATTGTTAATATCCACCTTGGATGTCAGAAGAGCTGACCAAGTTACTTGCTACCTTCTAAACAGTTCTGTTACATACCAGGAAGTGAAGGATATGGTGCTGCAGTTATTTGGGGTACTGTAAAGATGTCGCAGTGGAAGGCAGACTTCTTGATCATTGGGTTTCAGCATAATGAGACCCTCACTGCGTTTGTTGATCAATTCACAGAAAAAGACCACGTGTTAATCAGGGCAGGGACTTTATCCAAATTTAATGTAAGCATTGCAATGACCTCCACAGTAAAGCCATACTATGAGCTTTACAATGTCATGGCTCCATATTTAGAGGTTGATGTACCCTTTCTTAAAATCATTTGCATTTTGCGCCATCTATCCACTACCTTTCCTCCGCCTAATATAGAGCAGAAACCTATCACATCCGTCGCTGGACCTTATTATTCAGGGGACTTATCCAGCTTTGTTCAGAGTCCATCTAGTAATCCCTGGCCTTATTATCATTACGCGCCTTGACCTTAAATGAGTTGCTATCAGCTTTTCAACTATTGGGTGGCCTGTTTACACCAATTGACCCCAGTCCAATTTTTGGCGTGGGCCATCTTACAACAATCAAGGGTGCAGTCCCTGTGGAGTCAATCGTTTTGAATGCGGTCAATTGGGACACCTGACACAAGTTGTCCCAGCCATCAGGTCCATCACATACAGCAGGATCAGTACTATCAGGGAAAAGTCAGAGCGGAGTGGAGATGGGACTCTCTACCTTCGCTATTAAAACCTCAAACGTCTCACCTGAACCTATCCACATAAATTCAGCAGAAGTCTCTCAGTACAACAACGCATTTCTATATCAGCAGCCAGTTAGGGGTGAATGTATTGACATGAGCATAAACCAAGGACATGGCAGAAGACTGACCCCAGGAGCAATCAAAGCCTTATGCCTGTCAAATGATTGATCAAATTTTTACAGTGGAGCCGGATTCGTCCTCTGATGCACCTCTCTTAAAAGGGGTGAACACTGCCCTCTCTGTGGAAGCTATTGTTAAAGAATACCCTAAAGTTAGGGAGAGTATTATGGGCTTTTTGGGGAGAAAAGATCCGTTAAATGTCCACGTTTTAAACAAATAGAATATATCCTAATCTGAGTGTATGTGCTGTGACATTGCTATAGCCAAAACATGAGTCTGTGTGACAATAGATACAGGTGCCCCAGTCAACATAGTTTCCACAAAGCTTGTAACAAAGTTGACATTAAAGCCAGATGTATAACAACGGATGGTGTATGGGACCTCTGTATTGGATAGCACAGTCTCTGAAGGAGCATACTGTGCGCTTCTATAACAGTTTGAGTCAATTGTTGTGGTAGCCCCAGTGATAGTGTTACCAAACAGTAATTAAAATTTGTTAATTGGAACTACCTTTCTGCGATACTTTGGTGCTGTTGTTGACATGACAGAGGAGTCATTCAAACTTTTGGGACAGTGGATCTCAAATTATTTTACCTTTAGCGGAGTGCCAAAGGATCAAGTGCACATGGGTTATATTAACCTTGCTACAATGACGGGGTGATCCTGGTTTGTTACCATCAGTTAAAGAGTAAGACCTGAGCCCTTCCTCAGCAGATATAAGAATATCAAGGGCTACCTCTTTGCGCTGCTGCCCTATATCTATTCCTTCCAGACACCAAGTCATAGTGAGCATTAAATTGGAAGTAGAAGTGCCAGCTGGACTCTACAGGTAAGTCATTGGGCCTTACCAGAAATTGAAGCTTGAGCCTCATGTGGCTCAAGGCATTATCCTCCCAGGACATGAGGAGATCAATGTTTTTTTAACAAATTTGAAGCATGAACCAATGAAAATCCACTGAAATCAAATAGTGGCATATTACACTTGATTCTTGTCAAAAAGGTCCTCCAGGTTCATGAGTTCAGATCACTGGATGAATTTGGATTACCAATCAATTTATATCACAGTGTAATGATGGTGGTGTCACACTAAAAATTTAGTCAGGTTATCAGAAGAACAGCAGGATAAAGCAATATCTTTATTTGAAAAATACAAGGAGATTTTTGCTGCTGAAAATCATGACTTAGGGTGCACTTGGGGAGTGGTCCATTAAAAAGA
Source organism: Massospora cicadina (assembly GCA_022478985.1). Classification (NCBI taxonomy): domain Eukaryota; kingdom Fungi; phylum Entomophthoromycota; class Entomophthoromycetes; order Entomophthorales; family Entomophthoraceae; genus Massospora; species Massospora cicadina. The sequence goes on from JAKSZP010004400.1 coordinate 10,251, forward strand.
ACACTGGGGATCATCCTCCCATCTGGTCTCAGCAAATCCGCCTGTCTAGGCAGCCAAGGAAGTAGTAATTGAGGAGATTGATAAGCTTCTTGAACAAGGGATGCTTGAACTATCCAAGTGTCCGTGGGCTCACCCATTCTAATTATAAAAAAGAAGGACAGTACCAACTGGGTACTGATAGGCTACCAGAAGCTCAACAGCACCACCAAGAAGGGCTCATACCCCTTGCCATAAATTGATGATGCCTTGGATCAGTTGAAAGGAGATTGTTACTTCTCAGCTATAGATTTGATATCTGGTTATTGTCAAATCGAGTTGCCTGTGGCAGAACAGAAGAATTGCGCCATTATCACGTCCAAGGTGCTTTTCAACAGACCTGTATGCCTCAAGGGCTATATAATGCCCAGCTACATTTCAGCGGGCCATGGACACCATTCTAGGCTACCTGAAGCTGTTGTGCGTCCTTGTGTACCTCAGTGATATCAATGTCTTCACAAACGTTCTCTGAGCATCTTACCCACCTGGAGGAGGTCTTCCACTGACTTTAAAAGGCCAACATTAAAATCAAGCCCCAGAAATGCCACTTTTTTAAGGACCAATTGGAGCACCTTGGGTTTGTAATGGATGCAACTATATGAGGCCCCATCAGCTAAGGTGGAGGCTATCCAGAAGATGACTACACCAAACAGTAAGCGCGAGATACAAGATTTTTTGGGGATAGTTGGATACTACCACCGCTTTATACCTAATTTTAGTTGTATTAGAGGTCCGCTGTTTGAGTTTTGCAAAGAAGGATGCCCCGTTTGAATGGATGGGATGCTGCCAATGCTCCGTCAATACACTTCAAATAACACTCATCGGTGCACCAGTGTTGCACTACCCTAATTTCAATGAGGAGTTCATTGTTCAGATGGATGCATCCCTTTCTGCCGTTGAATAACTTATACTAAAAAGAAGATCTAGGAGAGGAGCACCCAGTGGCTACTGCACTTGAAGTCTGAATTGCCATGAACGTAATTACACTGTGACCAAGTGGGAGTGCTTAGCGGTAATAAATGCGTATAAGCAAATTAGGGTGTATTTGCATGGGGTGAAATTAAAGGTCATAACAGATCATGCTTCGTTATGCTGGTTGAAGAACTTTAAGGAACCTGAAGGGTATCTATCCCGATGGGCTCTCAAACTTCAGGCTTTTTGATTTTAGATTCTCCACCAACCTGAAGCAAAACACCAAAACGCTGATTGCTTGTCAAGCTTGCTGACCATTGCCATTACAGCTGATCTCAGTGACATTATATCCGACAAAATGCTTATTGGAAAGTACAATGATGGACCAATTAAAGTCATCAAGGTATTAGATGGAATAGGGGCTAATACGTTCCTAAAGAACACTGAATTGTACAAGCAGATAAGGGACACTTCTGTGTTTATCCCAAGACCTTCTTTTCAACCCAATACAATTATGAACGCACACCAAGCAGTCAGACATGGTGGAGTACGTAAGACCATGAAAATGTTGTGACTGCAATACTACTGGGAAAGCATGCAATTTGAAGTGCTTGAAATGATCTCCTGCTGCCACCAGTGCCAATTGGAGAAGCCATTCTGCCAAAAGACTTCATACCAGTTAGTGGAAACTCACTTTGATTAACATACAGTTTCTATTGACATCATTGGGCCTTTGCTGAGAGGAGAAAACCAGTCCAAGTATATTCTGGTGGCGATTAACTACTTGAACTGATGGATTAAGGCACAGGCAATTGCGATCTAGGGTTGGTCACTGTAGCTAAGTTTGCGATAGAGTGTATAATCCAGCAACACAGTTGTCCTCAGTTCATCCTTACTGATAACAGGACCAACTTCACCTCCCACATTTTACCTAAGGTCAACGAACTTATGGCCATCTGCGTGGTTCTAACGACCCATTATCGCCCAGAATCCAATGGTATGGTCAAATTGGTCAATGGGACACTGGTGAATATACTACAGAAGCTGGTTACGAATAGACCCTCTTATTGGAGTACCCTCTTCCCATCGCTGTCTTTGCTTATAACGTTATTTATCACTTGGAAACAGAGAAGAGTCCCTTCCAGTTATATAATATGGGCGGCACCAAGCTCTACCAACACTGCTCTATGCCTGTGTGGAAGATACCGGTGGAATGGAGCCTCATTACTATAAGACCAACCTAATGAATATGTTGATTAAGCTGCAAACTTAAGTGTACTCGTTAAGCTTAGCCAAGAAGATAAAAAATCAGGCTGTCAATCAGATACAGCGTAGTGGGATAGCTCAGTTCAAAGATGGTGACATGATTCTATTCCATGATCAACATGGGTTTGGGTGGAAGCAAAAACTGGCCAGCATATGGATTGGGCCGTTTGAAATCATTGAAAAAACTAGTATGGAGGCCTATACTATCTAGGACCCTGCAAGCGGTCAGATCATTAATCAAGTGCATGCAAAGTTTCTCCAAGTGTATAAACAATATGAGATTTAAATCCAGTCAAAAAGGGGGGTAAAGTTGCAATTCTGATATGACTGGATGATAAGCCCTAAGTTGTTAAGGTGGAATGGGTAGAATCTTCCAAGCCTGAGTATGAGTACGATTATGTGTGCGCCTTATGATGAGGCGATATTGGGTTGGAAAGGTATATTGAATTGCCTCCAAATTAGGTGATAAGGTAATGACAAATGACAAATAATGAAATGTTGATGTACAATGGATAGTGAGTGGATCGTCTTGAATTAAGGCGGTTGTGAATGAAATACATAGTAACCTCTACCAGAACCAATGAGAATGCAGCGGAATGAGTTACTAAGTAGAATGGTTGGTATCAACTGAAGTTGCTGAGATATCAGAAAGACAAGTAGATTGGAAGGAGAAGGTTGTTGATAAGAAAGAGAGAGCAATCAGTGAGCATTTGCTTAAAATATTAAAGTTAAATAAAGAAGTGTTGTCAGAGCAATAGCTCCCATTTATTATATTATATCTATTTTACATTGTTTTGAGGACTGACGATCTCCATATTATCCATTCTATTGCTCAGTGGGCTTGACTATGCGCAAAACCCCTTTAGCGTATCTCAACAATTATGCAATATCATAACAGCACTCCTTAATTATTAAGAGAAATCTATATTTGGGGAGATCTGCAAAATTTTATGACCCTCTAACTATACTTATTAAAAGCAGACTTATCTAGTAGGAAATTGTGCTGATTACACTGAATGAAAGCTCAGCCTAAATGAAGACTATATTGTTGAAATCCTGACTAGGGTGCTGCTCATAGGCGCTTAGTATAAATTTTTGTATTGAACCTCTCCATCTAAACTGGGATCAATTTCCATCACACTAAAAAGGGTCAGAAGCCAACATCTGTGACTTTCATCTACCAGGGCGATTCAACTCATTTGATGAACAAGAGATGGATAATGATGTACCCTATAGGAGTTGTTCCCCCTTCCAGTGGCCTCTTCTGCTGATTTGGTGTGGAATAAACAGAGAGTTTTCCAGGAATTAAAAAAATTGTGCAAAGCGCCCCAAAACTGCTGAGATCCCACCATTACATCCAGCCCACACCCATCCCCAACAGGTACAAAGGTAATTAACTCCTTTCCCACCAACTGGGCTTAGTCTTATGTGGCTTGGCCCTGAGCGCAACCTGCCATACGTCTAAAACTTCACCATCATAGCAAATGCATGCACAAGACAAAAAATTATATCTAAGTAATGAGTCCAAAACATACATGGCTAATCAGTATGGACCCTGTCAGTTGTAAATTGGGTGTGGTAACCCAATTTGACAGCTTATTTTGAATTTTTCTTGATGGCAGTTACATTTACATCTCAATTTTCTCCAGGAAAGCTTATAAGCAGTGTCACTGACAGGTACCACTGTTGCTTCAATTTCTTACTTTACATCCCTTTAATTCAATAAAATTTTCAGAGAAATCAAATACTCTGGCTTTAAAAATATTTGTTGAAAAATAACATGGGCGATGATCCCTAATCTTAGCACCCCTGGCTGGTCCTCATGGCTTGTTTTCTTATATTTCACATGTTAATTTGGATGGCTATGCCCACAGCATTCTGGTTTGGGTTCTGGGTGGTAACTCACTTGGAGTTCCAGGCCAGTCTAAATACTATTATTAGCACGCTCCATGACACTTAGCCTCATGATTTCAACAATAGTTGTAATTAAAAAAGTATTGAAACTTGGCAGCTATCTAAAAAATTAAAAACTAAAGGTAACCACAATAGAGCAGGCGATTGACAGGTAAGATGCATATGATAAAAGTTGCTTTAATTCCTATAGAGGGTTCATATGCCCCAGTTGATATTTTACACTAAAAGGCTGAGACCTTTAATACTATGCAATTATTAGTTGAGGTAGCTCAGCTAGATTTCTAATAGACTTTTGTCTCTAGGGCAAATCTCTTGACTATAAAGTAGCTTCCAGCAAGGCAAATATTTTCTAAGGGCAGGCAAAATCTCTAGTGCAAACTATGCAAAAATTAAGTAAAAACAAGAATCTCTTTATTTAAAAATTCAGGACTTGATAGATTTAGAAAAATTTGGATCATGCAGGGTATGGGTTTTTCAGAATAAACCAGTGAAATGCATCTGATTCTGGGGGTCTCAATTTCCACAAATTGATTCATCAGGTTAAATCAAACCTTTACTGGCAAGGTCTTTAGCTAACAGTCTGGAGGATTTATAGGGGATTCAGGCATTCAGCAGCTTATCTGGATGGGCAGCGCTTGTGGCGATTTCAGTAGGTTCCTTTAAGATAGTATTTCATCAAATGGATTGCTTAGTATCTGGCGTTTTATTTTTGACCAATCTGTCATAAGTCCTCAAAATCCCAAAAATGTTCCACTCAAGATTTTGCCAAGTATACTTAAGTTTAAAGGAACCTAGCTTGGACTTAATTTATAAAAGAGCCTAACTTGATGGAGGTGATGGAGTACTCATGATCTTGACAATAGATTACTCAATACAGTCCTGACTATAACATATCAAGATTGTGTACCTGACCTCCTGGACTGGTGGTGATAGGATAATATAAGATCCCCTAACTGTTAATCAGAAAAATTAGCTTTTGGCCATTTCTTTAATTATCTCCTGTTGACTGATAGTCCTTATAAACTTAGCAGCTAGAATTTAGTGGCAGAATATTTATCCCACCAGCCTTCTCATCAAGAGCTCAGTGGTGTCAAGTATGGAGGTCTCTAATATGTGTTGGACACTAAAGGTAAAACTGGCTCTCACCCATATAGAGCTCAGAATGGTGACATCTGTATGGTCCAATGGTAACTCATGCGTTATGCCAATAGGGCTGCTGGGAGGTATTTGTTCCACTGGGATGAGTCAGATCTAGCCATCTTGTGAAGGATAATACTAGCATTCCATTTGCTCACTCCACTGATATATTTGTAGTAGGATGATAAAGGAGCAGTAAAGAAAGGATAAGTGCCCATCAATGCATTAAGACCAACCATCTTTTTAGATATTTAGGTTGGTGTCATTATCAGATAACAGTATTTTCAGGCTACCTTAGCAGATGAAGACTTGTTTTAAAATAAATGAAAAAATTGTTTTAGAAGTGGGAGAGGTCACTAAGATGGCCTCAACTAATTTTGTGAAGTAATTAACTGCCATCATGAAATATTAGCGACTGTACATTGCCATAGGTAGCAGACCACCAACATAGATACTCACAATAGCAAAGGAGGTGAAAGAACGATGACCTGGTGTTGATATGTCATATTGGGAAGCTTTCAACTGGCACAAACAAGACAGGAGTTAATGACATCTTGAATTGTCACAATAGTATCCTCCCAATAGCAGTGCTCTTGTCACAATTTAATCAGATGGATTCCTCCCAATATTATCAGAATTAGGGGTGTTGGTTAGTCAGGTGTGATTGCCAGCTAATCACCTAGTTCAATATTATTTAATCATATAGAAATTTTAATTGCTTTAGGTTCAATGGATTCCTAGTTTGGCAACGACTCCAAAATCGTGGGTGTTTGTATAAACATCCAGTGAAAATCCAATTTATCTATATCAACCATTTGGTGATGATGAATTCCCTGACTTGAATCTGAGTTTAACGGAATCTTATCCTGATGCCAACTGGCATGAAAAATGATTGTGGGATTTTTTTGGCGGAAAGCCAAAGTATTCATTATTGATTGTTTACTTATGAATTTGCTTCCTGATTTGCAGTACAACGACTTATGCTAAGGATGCTCAGTGTTTATTATAGTAGTAATTTATATACAGCTGACTAGCAACTTGTTCCTAGAATGAGCTGATCTATTTGGTGATTGGGATGAGCAGAATGGAAGGGAATCGATACCACAAATGACTGCAATTGGTTGAGCTTCCAGCTTGGATGGCCAGGGTTTTCATAGGTGCAGTAGCCTATAGTATAATTAGTTGTTCTTCCCTCTAAATAAAGATCTCTTTTTCACCCATCTTATTTTAGTTGTTAGTAGTTAGTTTTCTAGATTAGGAAAAGGTGGTACTGGAGATCCCTGGAGTAGGCGTGGGGTGACATGCCTGGAGTGGCCAACGCTGCCAGCTTTCATACCTCAGTCCTATGAGGAACCAACGGGAACCTGGCCAACCAGCCACCAATGATGATGTGCTGCTGGCTGTCAACTTTGAGGGTGATGCAGCGCGAGAGCGCCATAGATGCCCAGGATGGGGGATGGACTTACTGGGGCACACCAAATATGGTTTGGTGATTGGTCGTGAGGGTGGTGCAGCATGGGAGTGCCATGGCCGCCCAGGATGGGGGATGGACTCGCTGGGGCACACCCAAGATGGAACATGGGGCTAAGGCAAAGTCATTAGTCTGCTGTGTTGGTAGGTTGGACGTGGATTTGTAGGGTGTTGTTATGCCTATGAAGGTGAAACAGCAAAGTACAGCCAGTCTCCATAATGGTTGTCCTGGCACACTAGTGGAGCCCACTGCTTGTAAAAGCGATTTTCTGACATCTCTCAAAACCTTAATTGAGTTTTATGGATGGCCTCATGGCCTACTGTCAAATGGCTCTCTAAAATAGTCTCCATTATGGCCAATGGGCAGACATAAGGCAAACAAGAGGTGTCAACCTATTTATATACAATCTATCTCCAACTTGGGTCCTTTAAATCATTTTCTTTAACCGTTGCTGAACTGCAGGAGTTTCTTGACTCCAATCCTCAGGTTCTCAATGAGGTCATAAATTTGATCCTCTTTAGAGGCATAGAGGGTCATTATTTGCAGTTGGTACGATCCATAAGCATTTTGGTGAATCAACTAGCGTGATGGACAGTGTAAAATCATAGCTTTGAAGTTTGAGTGCCCAGCGGGCTAGTCATCCATTAGCCTATAGCTGTTGTAGCCACCATATGGAGGCATGATCCATGACCATTGTAAAGTGTTTTAATATATGAAAGGACGGAATACTTGATGACAAGTAGGAAAGCTAAGCACTCACGCTTGGTTATGATTTAATTCCTCTCCTCCCAAGTCATGGTTTTGCTGAAGTATGCTATGGGATGATCAACTTTATTTGCATCAAGCTGCACCAGGATAGCCCCAACAGCTACATCACTAACATCAGTAAACAGGATAAACGGTTTGTCAAACACTGGATGATCAATATATGGGGGAAATTCTTGTGATCCATCCTTATAAATCAAAAGCTTGCTGTTGAGTCTCTTTCTAATGGAATGGAAATTTTTGTATATCAGATACATATGGGGCTTGGAGAGGTCAGCAAAGTGGGGGATAAAATGTCAGTAATAGCCAGTCATCCTAAAACCACATGGATATCTTGTAAGATGGATGGTCAAGTCATCCACTCAATTGCGACCACTTTGTCTGGTAACGGTGAGATCTCTTCTTGGATGACTTTATGCCTGAGTAATTCTATATTCATTTAGAAGAACAGGCATTTGGCCAGCTTTAGCTTTGGAAAAATGTAGGGGAGTCATTAAACACTCCTTTAAAGTGAGCAAGGTGTTGGTTGAAGGTGCGTGAGTATATGGTCACATCATTGGTGTAAACTAGCACATATGGAATATTTAAGTCCTTTAACAGGTCATCAACAACCCTTTATAACATGAATGGGGCGTTTCATAGCCCTTCGGGCATTCTTGTGGGTTTAAACAACCTAACATTTGCTATGAGGGCACATTTCTCCCAGTCCTCAAGTGCAAGTTCTATCTTCCAGTAGCCACTAGAAAGAACATTTGCAGAGAAAAACTGGGTACCCATTAAAAGATGTAAAGGTTCTTGATTTAGGGTAGTGATAAGTGTCCTTTTGTGTAAGCGCATTTAACTGGTAGTAATCCGGTACTACCTAGTTCCCTTCATCTTTCTTTTGTATGAGTAGTAAGGGTGAGGCTCAGGGCTTTGTAAAAGCTTCAGTAATCCAGCGTCCAGGAGTTGATCTAATTTCTTGGCCACCTGAGCTTCCTCAACTTAAAATTTTATGAAAATATGGGCACAGATTGGAGCGGGGTTTCCTGAAACATTCAGTGATGTACTTCTTTCATCATCGTAGAGTTATCAGACCCTTTTAAAAATATGTTGGCATACTCCCCAATTAATGCATCCACTTTAAGTTGCTGCTCTGAAGTGAGTGTGCCACCAATTTTTTACTACAACATGGGCAATATTAGAATCCTTGTCAATTCCCAGATTGTGCAGCTCCTTGCACCTGAAAAATGATTCAATTTGATCATGGTTAGGGTCCAAACATATATAACAGGTTTTGCGTTATTTTCATAAGTAAATCTGTGAAATTGGCCATCAATATGGTTAAGGGCCCCTGATAAGCAGGATACAGCACCCCCCATACAGGTAAGAGGCTCATTAATAGATAGGTTAGGGTTTCCTCAAACCTCAAACAAATGGTCCAACAGAATCACTTCTTGAATACCCATGTCCAACAGTATTTGCGCTTTTGGGGGTATAACGACCCAATGATTAGGGGTATACAGCCATCCCTTCCAAAACATATGCACTGGAAGGAGGCAGTTTAGTCTTGGGTCCAACCACTCGGTACTCTAGATGCTCAATGCAGTTTGGACGTTCTAATAAACAACTCCTCAGTTCCCTTTTCCTTTCTCTTTAGGAGCATCTTTAACCACTAATGGGTAGCAATACCCTAGGATAGAAAGATATAAATCCTTATGAGTGATATTAGTTTCAAAGTCAGCAAGGAATTGAGTGCCTATGAGAAGGTCATAACTATCATTTAATAGTACAATCATCGGGACTGTTACAACCAGTGTCTCAAACTGGAGTGGTAGGAGGAATAAGTACCCAGGGATCGAGTCTGCTGAGGCCCTGATGCTCCATAATCCTTAGTATGTTTAGTCCAGCGCAACTTTATCCTCTTCACCAGTCAAGAGAAAATGATATTGATTGGCGAACCAGTATTGACTATGTCTAGAATTTTCACCTAATGGAAAATCACTTTAACTTGTGTAATCTCAGTGCAAAATGAAGAAAAGAATATATAAGAAATAGCTGGCAGCAATGGTACAGGAGGAGCAAAGTAGGATGGAGTTAATTTTTATTTGGGATTATTGAATCAGCGACATCTCCTTGTCAGGTGGAAATAGAGTGCAACACTAAGTGTAAGAAACAACAGCAGATGTGGCCTGAGGCGCAGGGTCATCAGTAGAGGGTGTCTTGCACACAAACTGACTCCACTTTTCCCATCTCATCAGCCTTTTTATTCCAAGTAGCTTTTGATGGCCAAAGAGTCTGAAATAAATGCAAGGGTCAAAGCAAGGTTAGATCATTGGGGATGTCCCACAGCCTGAAGTGAGGCCTGGATCCCCTAATTAGATGCTTGGCGCATCTCCCTCTCAGGCAAATCCATGATGAACCCTTTAATATCAAATATGGATTTATATAATTTTTTTCACAATTTGGAAGTATAGGATGTGGGTTGCATCATATTGAGATGCAGAGAGGATAGCGGCGATGGCGCCGTACAAATTTACCCAATCATAGGATGTGAGGGCCTGAGCTTCATGATAAAACTGCTCAGCAAACTTGATGTTCGTTTAGCCACACTTAAAGAAGAAATTCATGAATGACTATTTATGGTTAGACATTGTAGGTTACTTCCAAATTCTTTGAGGAGGGTATTCTTTAGCTCTACCCAGGTGGTAAGATCCTTGAAGTAAGGCATAATGATTTTTGGGTCTTACTATCAAGGAAAGTCTGTATGCTTTGACATTTTTGCAATCTGTAGTGCCTCATCACATACTTGTATATATACAGATAATGCTGGATAATTCTAGTTCCAGGCACATATTTTTCTTCAATCTGGTTTAGAATACCTAATAGGTTCAGGGAGAAAAGGGATAGATGGAGAAAGGTCTCCCTCCTCACTTGACTCCTTGGTTACTAGGTCAGTTTAAGAATAGCTTCATAATCCTGATGGCGTAATTCGTCCAAGTCATCCTGAAAGTTTGTGTAAAAATTATTGACAGGCTTGAGTGGAGCTCTGGTACCTAAGAGATGGCCAAAATTTCCAACCTTGGCATCCTGGATCGCCATTTTGGTAGACAGTGAAACAACCTGGCTTTATAAGGAGATCAGCTTCAGACTCTCATTGAGATATTCTTTTCAAATGCTCATCCACGCTCCTTGAGCTACCTTTAGCAGCTGTTGTTAAAGGGTGCTAATTTTGAGCTTTTTATTTTTCATTAGAAGATGATTCTTTATTAAAGCGCAATTTCTCCTAGTTTGCAGCAGGGTTAGGATTGCTAGGTTGTTTTCCATGAAGATATGTCTTCACCAGGTAGCCTCAGAAGGGACCTGGCAGAAAGCACCAGTGTTGAGTTTTTATTTATTTTTGAATGCTGAGCTCTTTAAAGGCTATGCAATTTTTAGTTGTTGTAGATAAGGCTAAATCTCCTAGTAGACTTTTGTCTCTAGAGCAAATCACTTGGCGGAAAAGTTGCTTCCAGCATGGCAAATATTTGCTAAGGGCAGGCAAAATCTCTAGTGCAAACTAGGCAAAAAATGAAATATGAACAAAAATCCCTTTATTTTAGAAATTCAGGACTTTATAGATTTAAAAAAGGTCTGGGATTGTGTGGGGTATGGGGATTTTTCAGAAATTAACCAGGGGAATGCATATGCTTTATGAGGGTCTCAGGGGTTTCTTATTGATTTATCAAGTTCAATAAAGCCCCAACTGGCAAAATATATAACTACCAGTATGGCGGATTCAGAGGGATTCAGGCCTTCACCAGCTCATCTGGATGGGCAGCGCTTTCACAAATTTTGGTAGGTTCCACCATAATAATATTCCCTCAAACAGATTGTAGAGTATCTGATGTTTGGTTTTCAATAATCTATCATAAAATCCTTAAATTCAACAACCTCTATTTAACTATTAAAGTTAGAAATTTATCTAAGGGTAAATATTATGATCATGAGACACTTTTAATTCATAAATTTATCATTCAATATGATTAATAGGGATTTTTTTTCTCGTTGCAAACACTTTTGCAACCCATTCAATTCAAGACTAATTCTAGTTTGATAATCTCATAGAGGGGATTAGTCTGCGCCCATGTCTGGGAGCAGTTGGGCAAGCAAGGCAAGAGGAGCAGGCGGAAGGCCCGCGGCCTCTAACATTCGAAAACGCCCCAGAGAATCTGGCAGAATAGAAAAAAATCTAAAAAAACCGGCGGTCACAATTTCTCTGGAGATACTCACGTGGCAAGCACGATGCAACCAGTACATTAATACGCCACATTCCCAGCCACTTTTGTCGGTGGAATTTGGAGTCCATGTGTATCTGGACATCCAAAAAACGGCCCTATGGGAAAAATTTTGTGAAGATGTACACAAAATTTTCCCGACTGTGGTGTACGTTGCACCTCACTCCATGTCATGCGGTTGGCTGGACCTAGGTTTTGAAAGCAAAATAGCAGCAGATGAGGCTGCAGTGGTGCGCATAGTGGTTGACCTCCCCGAAGGGCAATGGGTCGTCAAAACTAAATGCACCAGATGGACAAAATCAAACCAAATTTTCCTCACATTTGACTTTTTGCCTACTACAGTAAAACGTGACATTTTGGAGCAACACCTGAAAGATGGTCTCGCCATATACGGCGAAATACAATCTTTCGAAATGCAACATTTCACGCTGATGCCACACCTGTGCACTGGCAAAGCCATCGCAGTTCTGACCCCAACTGAGGAGATCGTGAAGGACCTAACCCAGATCCCGCACTCCACCTTTATTGACATCGCAGGGCACACCACCCACCCATTCCGGGTAACCGTGGACAGCGCGCCCCCCATTTGCACCCACTGTGATGCGTTCAGCCATAAGGCACATGCGTGCCCCATTAAAGAGGGCGTTACATTCCAAGAGCACCCCTCAGCAGCCATGGCCAGCAGAGAGGCGCACTACAAACCAACCGCAAGCACCAAAGAGGCTTTCCCGTGGGGAGCACAAGGCTGCTACCTATTGGTAAAGCCCATCTCCCCGCAGGAGCAGAAGAAGGCCAAGCAGGCCATAGGACTGTGGCCAAGGAAGCGGCCAAGGTCACCACCACCATCCCACACTCACAACGCCAGGAGGACATGGAGACCTTCGCGGTGGAAGCAACTTGGGAATCCATCACCCAATCAGATTGGGAGGCCCAAGCTGAATGGGCCACTCAATCCGAGGATCCAATGGGAGATTGGATCTCACCCAATCGCTGCACCCAAGCCCCGGTTGAAACCAACTTGGGACCTATCCCAACCAAAAAATTTTTTTTTGCCCCACTCGATGGTGCACCAAACTTATCCACACCGCAAAAAATTCGTCTGACGTCGGGAAAACAAAAAGCAAAGGCCAAAGCCAATGCGACTCTTTCCGCAAAAATTAATAAAAACCCCAATAGTGTTGCTGCTAATACCCGCGCTACTGTGAAAGCCCGTGGGGACCTGGAAGAGGCTGGTGGGCCAGGGGCCCACCCCTCACACCTAAGGTGTGATGGGGGAAACCTTCACTCTAGGGATGCTGAATATCGCTGGACTCAAGGCCTCCCCGTCCCAGGCTAGGAAACTGAGTTTTTTACAAAATAATTTACCCGTGGATATCCTGGCCATCCAGGAAACCCACTGTCCATGAGGTTCCGAGGATGCTTGGAAAACAATGCTCCTACCATCCCTATCCTTTTGGTCAAAGCACTGTGGGGTGCCAATTCAGAAAACAATTTTTTCAAATTTACATCTTCAGAAACATTCCTAAATGACTGAGTGCTTGTTGTCACCTTCTCATGGGCTGATGTTGCACACACAATCATCAACATTTACGCCCCAAACGGTGCACAAGAGCATCAGGAATTTTTCTCATTGGTCAAATCCCTCCCGCTACCCCCCGATTCTTTCCTAATTGGCGACATGAACTGTTGGCTAACCTCACCAACGGACCGGTGGCCACCTTCACCCCATGCCCCACAGGGTCACGTAGAACTACGCATTCTAAAAGCCACCCTTGGGTTAATGGATGCGCTGCCATGACATGCCCCACTGCTCGAAAACATGACATGTCCCCACATCCACAACGGCCAATTAAGGTCCATGACCCGCATTGACCTTATTCTAGCACTGGCGAAATTCCAACCCCACATCTCCCACTTCAAAACAACGAAAATAGAATTCTCCAACCACTGACTGGTCTCAATAACATACCACTTACCCATCACAGTTGCAAAGGCCCCACATTGGTGCAAAATCCGCCCCCCAGAGCTTGCATCGCCAGGATTTTCCACGTGGGTGGAAGAGGCAACTTTGGCAAAATCGTTTGTTGCACCATTTTGCGCGGACCCCATTTCCACATGGGCAACTTTCAAAAAAGACACCATCCGCCACTATCGCCATCTCTCATACAGACGCTCACGAGCCACATTGGCGGTTATATCACGTGCACTGGCGGAATTGGCCCACTTGGAGTCCAACATTCCAGCCTCAGGATATAGCCCTGCATGGGGCCAGAAGTGGGCGGAGGCAGCAGCCCACCTCAACGCACTTGAAAGGCAACACAAACATTGGGTTTGTGTCCAATACAGGGCCACATGCATCACTAAAGGTGACAAGTGCACCGCATACTTCTTCAAAAATTTTTGCACCATGCCAGAGTGTGGCCTGCACACAGGTGCAAAGATCGGATAATTCTATCATGGACACACCGGCTGAAGTGGCAATCAAAATGCAAAGATATTACTCTAAGTTATACCGAGCTGAACCAATTCAGCCAGCCAAAATGGCAGAATTTCTCACCAGAGCTCATATCCGCACCATTTTCTGATACCCGGAAATAATGAATTTAATTACTCTGAACAAATTATGGACTACCATTCGCGGTGCGCCAAACCAAAAATGCCCAGGCCCAGATGGCATTCCATATGAGTTCTACAAAAAATATTTTAAATACATATCCCCATTGCTGCTAGCCTCACTCAACCAAAGCCTGTTGGAAACACGCCTCCTACCAGGAGGACATGAGGCTTTTACAGTCACACTCTTCAAGAAAGGGGATAGGCTAGACTTAGCCAACTGGCGCCCCATTTCTCTAACAAACACAGACACCAAAATTCTAACAAAAATCATGGCTAACCGTTTAGGGACTGTAGCATCTGCCACCATCTCTCCAGAACAATTTGGTTTCATCCCCAGAAGGTCGATTTGGGATAACGTGCACTCTGTGGCTAATGTGTGTCAGTCCACAGCCTCTGGGGCACTTGTATTCTTGGACCAACAAAAGGCCTATGATAGAGTAAACTGGGAATACCTTAGGGCCTGCCTCCAACAATTCCGCCTACCTCCCCGCTTCATTAACTGGGTGATGCTGCTCACGGAATCTGCAACAATGGCTGTGCGTGGCCCAGGTTTCCTAACGGATGTAGTCCATCCTCAAAGGGCCTGCGACAAGGGGACCCCCTGAGCCCACTCTTATACAACTTCAGCCTTGACCCACTACTGCGAAATGTGAATGCCCAACTCACTGGGGTCCATGTGCCAGGCCAAACCCAGTCAAGATGATGGCATTTGCAGATGATTGCGTGGTGGGGGTGTCTAATAATAAAGATGCACGCGCGCTTGAAGCCCTCATCCAGGAATATTCCTGGGTAAGCAACGCGGCACTGAACGCCTCCAAAACTGAAATCATCCTCCTTGGTCGGTTTCAGAACTGCTGGGCCCCAGCAAGTAGTTCCCAACCCAGCCCAGCTGCTTGCCCAAGTCCACGCCTTACTAACTCAAAACACACCGCTCCACTGGTGCTCCCCCTTTGTGCCGCGACCTACCATAGGACCGGTACGCCATCTGGGTGTGTGGTTGGAGGCAGGAGGATACGCGTCAGCAGTAATGGAGGGCCATATACTGGACAACGTGACGAAGCGAATCGCCTCTCTCAGAGCCCACCCTACTACCCTCACTGGCAGGGTTGTTCTTGCCAACTCTATGCTCCTATCCAAAGTCTGGTTTGGAGCCCACGCCATCCCTTCTCCCCAAGCTTCTTCAAATCCCTGTATGCTTTGCTACAAGGTTGGCTTTGGTCAGGCCGCTCTCCACCAGTATGGCTAGAGGTCATGTTTGGCCCTCATCATCATGGTGGCATGGGCCTACTTGACTTCAAAGCCCATGCCGCCAAGATCCTAGGCACCTGGATTGTGGCTGTCACTGCTCCTACACTCCCATCCCAACACTGGTCCCGCGCGGCCCACTCCAACTTCTCCCGAGCCTTGGGCCTCAACAATCCATCAAACCCCCACTCCCTGATGAAATACCTCGCATCACACACATCAGCCACAGGTCCTCACGGGACCAAAACCCACTACAAACGAATCCTACTCTCCATGCGAAGCGCAGAGTGGAGAATTCGTATTAGTGGACATACAACCCAAAGAGGCCGCCCCTCTCCTCAGTTCACACAAGAGGTACAGGGGCTACCCATCCATGATGGCGTGATCCCCATTCGACCCCAAGTCCTATCCAGGGTGGACTACCTGGACATGATGGACATCCCTTATTCCACTGAGATTCAAAAGACTATCTGTAAATACGCACACCATCCTCTGTTGCAGCCTCAAGTCCGCTCCCATGTGTGGCGCTGCCTGAGGCGGGTGTATTGTACAGCTGAGCGCTCTAATGCTTTACACTCATCCTGTGTCGTGTGTGGCCAGTATGGAACGCTGTTTCACCGCCTGGAGAAGTGCCCCACCTCTAAAGTAATATGGCGCGAAGTCCAACGGCTGCTAGGCCAGGATCAAACACATCCCTTCAGTCTGTCAAGAGATATGTTTGCTTCATCAATGGCCTCCCCCTCCCACCCTCCCTTCGTGCTCTGGTGGTTGCAATCGCCATGTGGACTATCCACACGATTGTCTTGGATGCCATCGCCGGATCCATCCCCACCCTCCCTGAAGCTGTCCACAGATTCCGGTCTCATTTGGTGGATCACTTTCAAGCGTGGATGTTTGGATATCTCCCACCACGTCGCCGGCAGCTGGTCTCCTCCTGGTTCCCAGTCTGTTTCATCAAATCAGACCCCTTCCTCCACACGTGCTCAATAGTGGCTACGCCCCCTACACACGTTCCCTCCCCCTTACCATAAGTGGCGTTCCCGCTGGCAACAAGAGATAGCATCGCTTCTCTGGGGTGCCTCACCTGGTACTGAGTTTTGTCTCGTCTGAGTCATATTTGGAAGTGTCCGTCCCATGGTCGGCCTTCCCCGCAATAAATTTAAAATTTAAATATGATTAATAGGGAAAAAATATGGAGATAACTGGATATCACAATTTTGTCACCACCAAATGATATGTTAACATTGCAGGAATTTTGATCTGGAAGATTTTTGGATTTTTGCAGCTGTACTTATTTATTTGTGTTGATCTAATGAATCTGAAGTGAAGTTTCATACTTAATATCTTCTTGACTTTAATCCAAAATATTTTAAACTGATAAATTTTGATCCAGGATATCATGTTTTGAATTTAGTGGAAGTGACATTTGATTCTGAGTTGATAGGCCAATCAGAGCCCTTGAAAATATTTTCAATTTGAATCACCTTAACAGTCATGAGTTGGTCAGATGTTCAAATTATGTAACCATTCAGTAACAATTTTATTAATCTTAGCTAACCAGTTGGCTCAGTGGTAATTTAATAGCAGTCAATTTGTCTACTCTCTGGTTTCTGATAGGCTAGGAAAATATTTTCATTCCCCCAAACCCCTTAAGATCTATAAAAAAGGATAGTTTCCTTTGGGTGGCATAAATAAATTTAGGTAGCGTTGAAAAACTTTAGAGCTAGTTTTTCTAATTCTCTGAGGTAATCTTTAAAGTTTAAAATGAGTCAACCATTTGGCACCTGGATATTCATCTCAGCAGGAAGAAAATCCAAATGTCTGACACTAGCCCCTTCAAAAATATTGGGGGAGAATAGAGACATAGAAAACTTCCATGAACTTGTTTTATAATAACTTGAGAGTGAGAGATTTGATAAAGTATTCATCACCCCTCTTATAGGTGATCATGAAATGTCTTTTTAGATTAACCAAAGTTTTCCATTTTGAAAGGTGATGCAACTGTGGTAATATAGAACACAAACTAATATTTAGAAGGTTTTTCAAAAAATTGTCAAGTTCATTAGTAGCTCAGACTCATTGGTAATGGTCATTACTAAATTAGTCAAAAATCTTTTTGAAGTTAAATAATATGTCGGTCCAATCTAGCATAGCTTTATCTGGTTCTTCTGTATAAGCAGAAAAGACATCTTTAGCTTAAAGTGTGGAATTTCATGTTCATGACCATATAAAACATGGAAGGGTGACACCTTAAGAACTTTATGATAACTTTTATAGTATGCCATGAGAGCACTGTGCAAGTATTGATCCCAGTGTAGAGGAAATGAGTGATCATTTTGCATAAAATTGAGACCAAAGTACCATTTGATCATTCTATAGTACCATTTGTTGAAGGGTTGTAAGAAGAAGTTAAGAGTTGTTGAGCACCCATGTTTTTAGCCAAGACCTTGACAACTCTAAATGTTAAATTCTTCTCATTATCACAGAGGAGAACCTGGGTATAGCCATGTCAGTTATAGTTATTGATATAAGACTGTGCAATAGCTTTAACAGTTTGAGCTGGGATATCAACACCTTTCACCCACTTGTAAAGAGATTAATTCCTACTAGTATATAACGGTTTTCATTAATAGTTTGGTATAAGGGTCCTATCACATGCAGACTTATGATGTAAAATCGTTAAGGGGTGGTAGGCTAGTATTGATATTTGGTTTTGAAAATAGACTTCTCCTTACAGGATATACAATAGTCTAAAGCTTCAGAAATGAATTTCATGACCTTTATCAATAATTATCTATAATTCATTCATAAGTTTTTCACATCCCTTTAAGCCAAGGGTAAAGTGAGCTTCTATAATTAAAAGTACTTATTATGGAGGTTGAAGATAGGGCAACCAAATTATACCTACCTTCATAAATAGTTTTCAGTTTTCACCTTGGTGTTTCAGGAGCGTCATAGCAACATCTTCTTGATAGGTTCATCTTCATCATCTCAAGGGTTGGGCGTCATCAAAGATCATGTAATCTCTCTGCTTCACTATTGTTCAAGTGATGTATCAATAGACAAGTTAATCCATCTATGTGCATATGTCAGTTTCCATTGCAATGCTCAATTTTCACGTCATAATTCTGGAGCTATAGTGCCCAATGAGCTGATCATCCAGTGGAGTACTTCATGTTTTGTAATTACTTCAAGGAGGCTTGGTCAGTGATAAAGGTAAGTGTAATCTCATATAAAAAAGAAAATAGCGTTTTATTGCAAGTAGGAATGTAAGTCATTCCTTTCAAGAAGTATTATAGTTACATTCTTATTTAGAGAATTTTATTGAGATATAAAACAAGGTAATCCACACATTTTTTGTCTATTTGAGCAAGAATAGCCACGGCAGAAAATTTTCAGGCATCAGTGAACAAGATTAAAGGCTTTAAATAATCTGTGTGGCATAGGATAGGTCATTATTATAATAATTTTTATTGTCCTAAAATCAACTTTTTGTTTTGAATCTAAATGGAAGGGATTGTTTTTGATTAATAATCATATGAGAGGATCACTGAGTTGAGCAAACTTTTGGTATGAATTGATGGTAGTATCCCATCATAAATTAAAGATACCTGGATATCTATGAGGTTTTATGCATAGACATTTTAGATATAGCCTCAACCTTGTCTTGTAGAGATTAAATTCTTATTGGGATATGTTGAGTATTAAGGATTTACTCGCTTAGTTAATATACTCCTGCTTTGATAGTCTTTAAGAGTTTCAGCCAATATATTCCTGATTCTGCTATGTATCTTAAGGTATTTCCTAATCTTTATAAAGCTCACAAAGCTAAAATAATAATACTTAATTCTTCTGATCTCTTCTTGGTATCTTTTCCCTCTCTAATTGGGAACTCTCCTGATGCAGGTAATAATAACAAGCAACCCTTTCCTACTTTCTGAATTTTTAATATAAAGATAGAATTAATAGAAGGCAATATAAAAGAGAAAATATATTTATGTATGATAAATAGATGATTTTATTTCAAGGCCAGGCACCAGTATTTTTATCTCTTGGGCATCTCCTGGCCATACTCATATATTAGATGAGTTCATTAAAGATATGCCAATCCTCTATGGATTATGACAGTGGTTATTAAAGATTACCAAGTTAATTTTGGCCCTTGAATTAACTTACAAATTACTCAAGGTGTGTCAAACTTAAGATAAATATACCAACAAAGAATTTTTCTAGCCATTTTAGGTTTTGAACTTGAATTGAACAAAGCCTGCACTAAGATGAAAGCAGAAATTACCCTTCCAGGCTAACCACCCTCCCCTTGAATTAACTTATTTTATTTATTTGAGGCAAGCCGACCAGGGGATGGACATTACCAAAATAGAGAAATAAAGTATTGACATGAAACCTGAGCAGGGTTAACTCTGTCATAGAAAGTTTTTTCACCTCCAGATTGGGACTCGGATTTTTCTGGTTATGTCACGGGTAAGGTTTTCATGTTATTATACCTACTAACCACCAATAGCTTCCTTCAGCTGGCACCCTGATTGATGTGCAAAGGGTGGGAATTGAACCCGCAACCTTCAGGTTGGTAGCCATACGCCCCCTTGAATTAACTTAATTATAATCATTTTAGCCCAATAAAAGCACTTCTACTCTCATATAACTAAGTTTTATTTGGGGAAGGACGACCATGAGATGGACACTTCTAATATGTAAGCTAAAATAACCAATAAAAGCAAGAGGCACCCAAGAGAAGCTAACGCTGTCTCCTGTTTCCAAAGTTGACACCAAGTAAAGGAAGGGAGTATCATAAGTAAAGGCCTGCGCCACTATTGAGCACATATGAAGAAAGAGGTCTGAAGTGATGAACCAAACTGGAAAACAGGATGGTACTAACTGTCATTGATGGGATGGTAGGTACCCAAACAACCATGCTTGAAAGTGATCCATGAGGTGTGACTGGAATCGGCGTACAGTTTACTGGAGGGTAGGGTTAGAGCCTGAAATGGCATCCAAGACAACCGTGTGGATAGTCCATATTGCAATTGCTACCACTAAGGCTTGGAGGGAAGATTGAATAGGGGAATTCAAGGACAAGGCAAAAATGTCCTTAGATAGGCTGAAGGGCTGTGCTTGCTCCTGGAAAAAGAGACGTTGAACCTCACGCCAGATCACTTTTGATGGAGGGCACTCTTCCAGGCGGTGGACCAAAGTACCATATGTGTCACACACAACACACGAGGAGTGTGATGCATGTGGAGTGCTCAGAAGTACAGTATACCCGTTTCAAGAAGCGCCCCACGCAGGAACAAACATGCAGCTGCATAAAGAGGGTGATGAGCATACTTCCAGATGTCTTTATGGGTTTCTAGGGAGTATGGGATTTCCAACATGTCCAGATAATCCACCCTTTGAAATGATAGGGGACCTCCTTGGTGTCAAACTGTTTAGAATGGCTTGGCCTTGTACTTCCTGTGTGAAGCGGGGGAGTAGGGAAACCTCTCTGGGCGGTGTGCCCACTGATGCAAATTCTCCACTCAGCGCTCTGAATGGAGAAGAGAATTTGTTTGAAGTGGGGAGACGTCCCATGCGGGCCTGCAGCAGAGTGATGTGAGGCAAGATATTTTAACAGAAGATGGGGTTGGGTAGGATTTCTGAGGCCCAGGGCGCGAGAGAAATTAGAGCAGGCCGCGCGTGACCAGTGCTGGGCTGGGAGCGTGGGGTTGGTGACTGCAGCAATCCAGGTGCAAAGTATTTTGGTGGCATGGGCTTCAAAGGTGAGCAGGCCCATACCACCACTATGGCGAAGGCCAAACAAGACATCCAGGCGCACTGGCAGTGGGCGACCTAACCACAGCCACCCTTGCAGGAGGGCATATAATGAGGTGAAGAAAAAGGAGAAAAAGCGATAGCATGGTCAACAAACCAAACTTTAGATAGGAGCATAGAGTTGACCAGCACAATTCTGCCTTAAGGGAAGTTTGGTGGGCTTTGATTGAGGCAATGCATTTTGTGACATTGTCCAGTATAAGGTGCTCCATCATTGATGAAGTGTACCCTCCCGCCTCCAGCTACACACCCAAATGGCGAACTGGACCAGCAGTGGGTCTTGGCACGAAAGGGAGCACAAGCGGGGTGGTATGAGGTGGGAGGGGCAAGCGAGTCCTGTGAGCTAGCTGCTGAAGCAGGGAGGAAATGGGGTGCTGGTGACCAGCGGGTTTGGAAACGCACAAGGAGAATGATTTTGGTTTTGGAGGCGTTAATTTCAGCGTTACTTACCCTGTATTAAACCTGGATAGTATCTTAAAACGCTCATGCATCTTGGTTGTTGGATACCCCAACCACACAATCATCAGCAAACGCCAACATCTTGATTGGTGCTTGGCCTTGCACATGGACGCCAATAAGACAGGCATTCATGTTGCGCAAAAGTGGGTCAAGGCTGAAGTTATACAAGAGTGGGCTCAAAGGGTCCTTTTGGAAGAGGCCCCTTTGAGGGTAAATCACATCAGTGAGGAAGCCAGAGCCTTGCACAGTCATTGTGACAGATCTGTGAGCAACATCACCCAATTAATGAACTGATGGGGGAGGTGGAACTTGTGAAGGCAGGATTTAGAATAATACCAGTTGACTCTATCATAAGCCTTCTGCTGATCTAAAAAACAAGTGCTATAGTAGCCATAGTTTGGAAGACGTTGGCTACATTATTATGTTACCCCAAATAAACCGCTTGAGAATGAATCCAAATTGCTCAGGGAAAATGAGAGCAGAGGCAACTTCCCCTAGGCGGTTGGCCATGATTTTAGTAAATAATTTAGTATCAGTGTTAGTAAGTGAAATGAGGTGCCAGTTGGCCAAGTCCAGCTTATCCTCTTTCTTATAACAGCGTTATTGTGAAAGCCTCTTGGCCCCCAGGGAGGAGACACGTTTTGAGCAAACACTGATTCATAGAGGCGAGCAGTAAGGAGGAGAAATAAGTGAAATATGTCTTGTAGAGCTCATAAGGAATCCCATCTGGACATGGGCATTTCCTGTATAGTGCACCACAAACGGCAGACCAGAGTTCATCCCGAGATATTAAATTTATTAACTCTGGATAATGGGAAATGGTGTGGATATGTGCGCTTTTGAGAAAATCAGCAACTTTGGCTAGTTGACTGGATCAGAGTGATACAATTCAGAGTAATAATTCAAACTTTAATTGCCACTTCATCCAGAGTATCTGCAATGGAGTGGTCTGGCCTTTTCACCTGTGTGCAGGCCAAGCTCTGTTGTGGTGCAAAGAGTCTTAAGAAAAGTAAGTGGAGCACATGTCTCCTGTTATCTTTTTTTTTGCCTTATACTGCACACAAACACAATGTTTGTGCTGCCTTACCAGTGCATTGAGGCGAGCGGACACTTCTGCCCACTTGTGACCCCAAGCTGGGCTGCAGACTGCAGCAGGGACGTTAGACTCCAGGTGGTCCACTCCTGCAAGTGTGCGCAAGATGACTGCTGAGGCAGCCTAAGAGTGATGCAAAGAGATGTGGCATGCCTGGTGGATGGTGTTCACTTTGAATTGTTACCAGGTTGACAGTGGGTCCGCACATAACGGTGTGGTAAATTCTAGAGCTGAGGTTTCAGTGTCCACCCATGAGGAAAACCTGAGCGATGTGATCTCGTCTGGGAGGAGTTTTCACCACTTCAGCGCCTGTGCCGCTGGGTATGACCAAGAGAAGGAAATCAATACATCTAGTAGTCAGATAAATTGAGTTTTGTCATCATAAAATGTGCAACCTGAGACCAATAACTTTAATGGCGTAAGAATAAGGTCAATATGGGACATCGACATCAGCTGACTGTTGTGCATATGGGGGTGAGACATGTTTGGGAGCAGCGGTGCATGATGAGGCAGGATATCAAAAAATCCCAAAGTGGCCTTTAGAACACAAAGTTCTACATGCCCCAGCAGGGGAGTAGGCGGTGAAGGCCATCAGTTGGTGGCCAGGTTGGTCCAGAAGTTCATATCACCAGCCACAAACAGGTCAGAGGGAAGCGGGAGGGAATTAATAGCCAAGAAGAATTTCTGGCGATCTCATGCACAGGTTGGGGTGTATATATTAATGACAGCGTGCACTTCGTCATCCCACAAAAAGGACACAACAATGACACGGCTGTTGAGGTATTAAGATGAAGAAATAAATTTAAAGTTATGGGTCACTCATATAAGCACCCCACAGTGTGGCGACTAAAAGGAAATGGAAGGTAGTAGCATGGTTGCCCATGTGTACCAAGCACCATATGGACAGTGGGTTTCCTTAATGGCCAGGATGTCTACAGGTAAATTATTCTTAAAGAACTCAGTTTCCTAGCCCGGAATGGAGAGGCCTTGAGTCCAGCAATGTTCAACGTCCCTATTGTGAAGGCTCCCCCCATCACAGCTTAAGTGCGAGGGGAAGGGCCCCCTTTGCCTCCCTTTGCCACTTTCTCTGTGGCGAGGGTATGTGACCTTATCGCTGGGCCATCATATGCATCTTTAAGGGAATCCGTTACTTTGGATATAGGTGTGGATTTGTTGGACTTTTTTCCAGTCCTGTCATAAGACTTCACATTGCTGTGCACTTACGGTTCCCCTTTTCAGGTTTGTGAACAATTGGTAAGGAATTTGTGGGCAAATCAGTCTGATTGAGGCTTGGTAACATTGGTCAGGCGTATCTGACTCACCCATCAGGTCTTCAGGCAGGGTGGCCCAATCTGATTGGTGGATGGATTATTGAGCTGCTTCTGCAGCAAATGACTTGATGTCCTCCTGGAGCTGTGCAGGTGGGATCACAGATGAGACCATGGCTTCCACCTTGGCCGCCACTCTGAAGGCCTGCTTGGCCTTCTTATGCTCCTGCAGGGACACATGTTTGACTTGAATGTAGCACCCCTGCACACCCCATGGAAAGGCGGCATCAGTGTCTATAGCCAGTTCATAATGGGTGTCTGCACCGCTCATTGCATCTGGGATGATTTCTTTTGTGTAATGCCCTCCTTGGTTGGGAAAGTGTGGGCCTTGTGGCCAAAAGTGTGACAAAAGGTGCAGATAGGAGGCGCGCTATCCATGGTGACACAGAATGAGTGGGAATCTAGCCCATCAATTTTCACAAAAGTGGTGTGGGAGATTTAGGTCAAAACTTTCGCAACCCCTGCAGATGGGGTGTGTACAGCATTTTCTTTGCCCATGCACAGGTCCAGCATGAGCGTAAAGCACAGCATCTTAATAGTTTTGACTTCCCCATATGCAGTGAGCCCAGACATTAGGTGGTGCTCCAGCATGGTGCGCTTAATAATTGTTGGTAGGGAGTCAAACGTAACAAAATTTGATTTGATTTAGTCCAACGAGTGCGCTTAATGCCAACTACCCATTGAATTTCTGAGAGGTCCAGCACCATGCGCACCTTTGCGGCTTTGTCTACCACTTGTTTTTTTTTGAACCCAAGATCCAACCAATCCGTGAGTATGGAGTGTGTTGCGACGTACACTGTGTTCAGGAAATGAATGTGTACATCTCCACAAAACTTTTCCCAAAGCGCCGTTTGTTGTATATCCAGATATACTCATATCCCATGCTCCACTGATGACAGGGGC
This sequence comes from Massospora cicadina, assembly GCA_022478985.1. NCBI lineage: Eukaryota > Fungi > Entomophthoromycota > Entomophthoromycetes > Entomophthorales > Entomophthoraceae > Massospora > Massospora cicadina. The sequence goes on from JAKSZP010004400.1 coordinate 35,481, forward strand.
TGGGAATGCGGGATATTGATGAACTGGTTACATTTCATCTGCCAGACCAAAATTTCTGGGGAAATACTAACCGTCAGTTTTTTATTATTTTTATCTAGGCTGCTGGTGTCACTCAGGCGTTTATGAAACTTGAATGGTGTGGGGCCCACTCCTGTACCCTTTACTTTGATTGCTCAACTGCTACCTGACATTAGGTGCACACTAATTTCTCGATGAGATTATCAAACTTACCTATACTTGAATCAAATATGTTGCAAAAGTGTTTGCAACAAGAGAGAAAAGTTACCTTGATCATTATTTAAAAGGAAAATTACAGATGCAATAACCCACAGCCCTAAAAATATCAAAAGCTTTACAATAAACATATATCATTTTTTAACTAATTCTCTTTTTTTCATTATTGGGACTATAATGAGGTTATCAGCGAGCATTGGCCATCCCAATAGTTCTGGCCACTTGGTGTACTTTTATTAAAGTAAACCACGTACAGCTCAGAGCAGTTTTGAAGCCTGTTCTTTTTCTCAGCATGTCATATAATAGTGAAACACAGAATGATTTACTTATCAAGCATGATCATATAGTATAAAAGTATAAAAATCAAGCTATTAATTTTTTAATAGTAATTTGAGCATAGTTTTAAGAACCTAAAAAGCTCCACAATTCTTTAATTCTAAGTTCAATTTCTCTATGAAAAAGTATAAAATAGACATATGAGATTATCTAGTTTATTGTCATTCTTTTGAACATGTACATTAATATTGTATCAATTATCTAAAAAATAATATGATCTTTAAAAGATTAGAAATGTTAGCTATAATTATAGGCCTCTCATTAATAACCCATTTCAAAAGTAGCTTCACATATCCTAATGTACTTTAAAGCTTAGCCACTATTAATCAAAGATATGTTACTGGAATGTTTAAGTTCATCTTTTTCTTTTTAGAAATCACACAATATTTTAATTTATGGGAAGGCAACTATGAAGGGAAGCTGCTGATATAATGTATAAAAAATTTTTGATTCATATTTGTAGAGTGAAAGGTAAATTTATTAGATTATCACATTTTTGGAACTTTTTACCTTGGAATTTTCTAACTTGGTAAGCAATTTAGCATTTAAAATTGCTTTTCTACCATTTAAAAGGCTAAAGCTTGCAACCCAGAAACTTATGCACAGGGAGGAGTTGAACTCAAGCCCCTATGCTGGTAAATGGAAGAGGTTAAACCATGCCATACACCCTTTAGTGCACATTATAATTGAGCAGCAAAAAAGTTAGACATATAACAACTATAGCTAACATTTTAACTTATTTAAACTCTAATACTTCTAAAATGCAGTCTTAGCGGCACTAAAAAAGTGACATCTAGATTTTTATCTATTCTTTACTCTTATTATTTGCTGGAAAATGGTATATATTTGTGTTCATAAAAATTATACTTTTAAACTTTATATCCCATGAGAAATTGTATATACTATAATCTTCACCTATAAATTTTGACGCCTTTATTATCCTATAAATGGTTAACTTGATTTGTTTAGATCTTTTAGTGAAAACATATTCTATGATAAGCTAAAGACTGCCTTAAGTAGTTTTCTCTAACATGGCAGGCTGGTTCTTAAGAGATAAAGAATGGTGGCTAGCTTGTGTTTCCAACTACCACCTTGAATGTGAGGGTTCATATTTACCCTCCACATTCATACTAGTGTGCTAGTTTTGGACTCTCAATATGGAAATTAGTAAGCTACTTGAAATTCCTTACCATATCAGAGACAATATAAATTAGACAAAAAAGAATACTAGAAAACTAGATTTGATAAATGGATTTCCAAATAAATTTTTAGTTTATCACATTGCTTCCTTCCTCAAAGTTTGACACTATATTTTTAAGTGTCCATTCACTAACAGAATATTTTGATTAGGTAATATGAGATAACAAAGGAGTTACAGTGTGAGATGAGTAATGTTTTTGAGCTATCTGGAATTAGACTGTACAAGAAAACATTAAAAAATTACTTAGTAGTAATACTATAAACCATGTCCACTTCATTTATAAATACTTAAAGTAAACTAATTTGATTTAAGTGGTTTTAGCTTGGAAGGGTAATTCCTGCTTTAATTCTAGTGCAGATTTTGTTCAACTAAGGTTAAAATATTTACTGACTAGAAAAATTTTCTGTATGATATATATGCCCCAAGATTGACCCACCTTAAATACATTTTTACCTCATTTTATTTATATTTTTATTTCTTAGAGTAAAAATTAGTGACTGACTTATTTCTATTTTTCAAGGTGGCCAACTTGGGTATAATACCGCCTGTTAATGGGAAATGTGAAAATCAAAACAAATGATAAAGTAGATTAAATCTTAAACCTCCATGCGCAGCATTTAAATAGGATAGGAAATCTGTGGGACGTCTTGCTGTTTCTATATTAATTTGAGGCATTGGCGAGCAATGCCAAATTTATTGTAATTCTCCTCTAACCCAAAGTTCATCTATTGTGATTGAACTTGGGAGGCAATGGCCATTGATTCCATATTCTAACACTGGAGCGCCCTTTCATCCCTTGAGTTTTTTGTAAAAAGCATATATAGAACTTGATTTGGTTGAAATATGGACCTACTTAAAATTTCACATACACATGTAATAACAAGTCTCAATTAAAATTAGTTACATAGAAGATTAATTAATGAACTTAAAATTAATTATACTTCTTTTAGTTAATTGATAACATTCCTAATTGCTGAGCTAGGAATCATAGTATAGGGAAAATATCAATAAGAATTACTTTTCTTTGTTATCTTCCCTAAGTATAAATATGATAACTCTTTATCTTGAGCTTTCTGATACTGTAATTCGACTGCTTGATATGAAATTATTATCTAGTGGTATTTTGCTATAAAGTTTATGCTAAATTTAAAACTAAAAATATTTAAATATAATATAAAAGCCTGATGTACTCTCATATTTAAATTATATATTAAACTAATAAACAACTTTAGTTTTTGATATAGATGCATGACTTAAATACTGTTAAATACTCTTTTTCTTGGCTGTACAGGATATAGATGGATATTATAAAACACTAGAATGATAATCTAACAAATAAACAATTTCTATAAAGTTCTTTGGGAGATTATTCATACCTCATAAGTACTTTTTTTATTTTATTCAAGGTGGGCCAACCTGGGGATGATACCACACCGATTAGGGAAGTGAAGAAAATGAGAAAAGAGGATAAAATCTGGAAAACCTTCATGTGCAGCGTATGATAGGCCAGGAACTCCATGGGCCACCTTTGCTATTTGCTATCTCAGTTTGGGGCATTGGTGCGCAATGCCAACACAGTCATAATCATCCCCTACCCAAAGTTCCAGTACCAGAATCAAACTCGGGAAGGCAGCGGTAGAGGTTTCTATTCTACCACTGGGGTATCCTCCCCTCATACCTCATAAGTACTAATTTATGAAGTTTATATGTACATCTTTTTCCATTTTTATTGTTAATTTTATGCAAGATAGATGTGAAATAATTTATAGAAGTCTAGCTTTTTCTAATTAAGTAAAGCTTTTATATATTAAATTATTATGTTGAATTACCACCTATATTTGAGTATCAAATTTAGATTATTAATTTTAGTAAATAAAAAAGATATAATCTAACACAAATTGTAAAACCCATGCATGCCTTATATGCTGCACTAATCCTCATAATTAATGAATCAATCTTTTTTGTAGTTTCTAATATCTTTGTATTTTCAGGGGCTAATTTATTTATCATATTACCATAATATTGACTCAGCATGCATGACTGAACTGACAGAAAGCAGTTAGGATTATTTATAAGGAAAGATAGAACCATTGATAAGACAATATGTTTTAACTCTATAAGGGTTTAAGTAATCTTGTATTTTTTTTAGTACTAGATGGTCCCAACCCAAGGGGGGATTCATTGATGTTAAGTAATCTTGTATTTTTTTAGTACTAGATGGTTAAGTAATCTTGTATTTAGAGTACCTTTTTCATCTTTATTAATGAAAATTAAAAAGTATTTAGCATATGAAATCTGAATTTTAAGGTTAAAAATTTAAGGTAGATTAAAAAAAACTAAAATTTGGTACATTTAGGAGATGTAGTAGTGGGATTGATAGTAGGAATGAGGACAAAACAGAAAATCTGCTCCCCCAGGTTTTTTGAGGGATAGTAATGAATTATATAAACTTAAAAACCCTTTCAAGGTGCATATTGTGCCTCCATATTATGTATGAGTCATAGGCAATAACTTTTAATTTTTAATTTTTATTCTGGAGTACATGACTGGAGACAACACACTTGAGGGATGGGATAGGTGATTAAAATGGGAATATTTTAAAGTGAGTTGTAAATGGAGTGGTTTGATGCTATTCACACAACCTTGGATTTGCGCCTTGCTGTGGGTTGCTGTTGGGGGAGACCTTAGTTGCCTTAGGCAAATGGGCTATCCATAAACATGTTCATTGCACCATGGAAATTTTTAACATATGTGAAATGGCCCAGGATGCTACTTGTGCATGCTGTTTTGGTGGAATGGCATCCCCAAACAGCCAGTAGCCAACGTTTTTGTTTAACTCAAGTGGAAGTTATTGATGGCCCTATCTGGGCCAGACCCTTGTGGGCTTGCAGTGGCGGCAACCCAGTTACTATGGATCACCCATAATGCTAAAATGAAAATTATCTTGTTGCAATCAAGTTCACGATGCCTTAACCCAGCCTGGAAGAGCCAGTCCTCAGCTATGTGGTTGGGATTTGTGGATTGTAGCTGTGCTAAGTGCACCGCTTCTTCCCATACACTTACTGCTGTTTTTACATGAAACATACCTGTGGAGCAAAGAATCTTCTTAGCTGCACACTGTGCACTGCCTGTGCGTAGCATTTGAGCGCTTCACTGTTCTAAGAAGTCATTTAGCAACTCTCAAATGCAGAGTTGTAATTTTGGGGTGAAGTAGAGGCTCGCTCAATATTCTCCAAGTAGTATTATGGAGTTTGAAAGAGTGACTTATTCACCAGAAATCCATCGCTGGGATTGGCTGGATGATTGGGACCTCAGAATTTACATTGGCTGGTGGCACTGGGTGCCAATTGAGTTTTAAATTTTCCATTTTCACCCACAGCACATTTTATGAGGTTTGAGTTCAATTTTTGGTTCTTTTTTTAGTATTTTAAAATATTGGAACAATGCCTTGGCCTCAGGTGTTGCATCCCTTGGCCCTACTAACCCTGGGCGTGAACCTAGGTATTGAATAGGGTGGTTGGGGATCCTGGGTTCCTGAGAGCTAGATTTATGGATATTTGGGTCCTTACTGGTGATGTCCATGGAGGCGGACTCCCTTCTTGTGAGGTCGCAGCACTGATCCATTTCATGAATTTGTTTGCAGCGTTGCATTCAGGGTCTATTTGCCTCATTTCGCCTTCAGAAGTTGGCCCCCTTAGTGTGGTGATCCTGGCGGGGGGGAGCATGAGCCCCAGAACCAAGGTTGTAGAATTTTTGTGAGATTTTTAATTTTTTTTTGCTAAAGGCAATAGCATGTGCAGGGCACTAAATTTTTGAGAAGAGCATAGTGTTGGCAAGGCGACATTTTACAACCAGAGATGTCTTCCTGAACTTCCAACTTGCCACTGTCCTTTAGATACCCTAAAGTAGCTTCTCTTCCACCTCTTGAGTAGCTATATCTGCACTTGTGAGGGGGATCCCTAGGTGTTTGATGGGTTCTTTTGGGAAAGTCATCTGAAAGGGTGGTTGAATAAAGCTGGATTTTTTAAACTTCTTCACTTTGCTTGTGTTTGTGATTTTTATTTTTTTCCTCTTGTTTTTAGGTCCTGGGCGCTTAGCATCTATTAGCACTAAGGCTTGGGATTTGGTTTTGTTAGGTTTGGCTTGGGAGGCTTTTTCATATAGGTTGATTATCTACTCTACCTTTTTGGAATCCGCCTTGGAGGAGACCCCTACACACAGTCATCTACAAAGGCCAAAACCTTAAGTGGTTTTTGCCCTTGCACTCAATGCCAGCTAACTGTTCCTCTATCACTTGTAGGAGGGGGTCAATTGTGAGGTTGTACAAGATAGGGCTAAGTGGGCCCCCTTGATGGAGGCCTCTTTCTGGTGTGACAGGAGGTGAAATAAATGCAGACCCTAGAACTGAAAAGGTGGATAACAGCTGATGGTTCGCTATCCAGGAGATAAAGGGTTTGGGGAAGCCCTATTTGTGAAGTATTGCCGCCAAGTATTCCCAGTCAACTCTGTCATATGCCTTAGCTTGGTCTAGAAAGCAGAGTGTGCCCTTAGTATCCTCACAGTGTGTTTGTTACTTGGTGGATGTTGTCCCAAATGCTCTTCCCTGGGTGAAACCATGCTTTTGTGGGGCAATGCACTCCTTGGCTTTTTCTGAGAGACGCTTAGCCATTATCTTTCCCATTATCTTCATATCCGCATTGATTAGAGATAATGGGCGCCAGTTGTTCAGGTCAGTATGTTTCCCTTTTTTGTGGAGAACTATGGTATAGGCTTCTGCGCCTCCTGAGATCAACCTCCCCTCTTGCAGACTTGAGTTAAAGAGAGATTGCATGGGCTTCTTTATTTCTTCATAGTGTGCTTCATAGTACTCATAGGGGATGCCGTCTGGTCCCGGTGACTTGTTGGTAGGGAGCCTCTGTAGAACCTGTTCTAGCTCATCCTACGTTATGGGGTCAACAAGGTTGGCTAAATGCTTGGCGTGGTTGGGAACATCATTAATGAAGTAGTTCTTAGCAGCTTCCTATGTTGGGACTGCCTTATACAGTTTTGAGTAGTAGGAGTGAGTGATGGATGCTACCTCTTCTGGGTTGCTAGTGGTTTGGCCTTCGCATGTTTAGAGTTCAGTGAGACTGGCATTTTTTGACCTCGTTTTGTAAGTTTATAAGAAAAACTTGGATGGTCGGTCCCCCTGAACAGCCCATCTGGCACCTGCTTGGAGGGCCTCCATGCGCATTTGAAGTTGTTTATGTTTCTTGACAATAAATGCCTGTTTCACCCAATCTCTGGCCAACTGTGGTGAGTAGCCGCTATGGGGTGGGTATCTTTCCAGATGGTTTAATGTTCTCTAAGCTTTGGAAAGTTCTGCTATTTCCTTCCTTGTGTGACAGAATGCTGCGTGGGCTGGGGCGGATAGAATTTCCTTTTTTAACCTTTGCCACAAATGCCATAAGGTATCAGAGTCAGTGCATTTGGATAGAACATCTACATTTCTTTTTGTATGATCTTCTACTTGGACCAGATTTACGTTATTTGCCAGCATCCTTTTTCAACGTTGCTTATTGGGTGGTTCTTCCTTTGATTAGATACTAATTTAACCATTCTGTGGTCAGATAGATGTAGGTCGATTGTTACAAAATATTCAACTTGTGATTCCAATGACACGGATATGAGTATCCAATCCAGTCTAATGGCGCTGCTTGGTTTATTACCTACAATATTTGGCCGCATCAGATTTGGAAATTATGATTCTGAGATTGGTTTGGCGTCTAGAAGACCTTTTGATGTCATTAATTTCTGTAATTGGAACGATCCTATTGGTGGATTTGTGACATTTGGCCATCTGTCACTAGTTTCGTCCAGCTAGCAATTGAAGTCCCTTAGGCGAATCATTTCTTCTGGAAGGTTTAAGTCAATTAGGTTGCTCAAAAACTCTTCCCTTTTGTCCGCTCCAACAGGGCATATACTGAAGCGGCCTGATATGATTGGCTCCCCCATTTGAAGGCCAGAACTAGAACCCTTCCTTCCAAATGAGAGTGGTAGTTGGTGATTGTGATGGCAGCTGTTGCTTTGACTACAAATACATAAAGCCTGGTCCATAATGTTTGCAAAGGGAGAAAGAGCCTGGACCACTCTTCCTCCTTTCCAGTGGTGCACTTGATCTCCTGCAAAGCAAGCACATCCACCGGTGGGTTTAGCAGTAGCCCTCGTTTCTTATCCAGGGACTTATTGGATGAGAGTCCTGATATGTTGAGAGTCCCAATCGTTAGTGAGCCCAGAACGCTTGCTAAGACTGCATAGGGCCATATTGACCCTGTGCAGCTTCAGTAGCTTGCTTGTGTCTGGACCTAGTTATAGGACCCTCATAAATGGTTTGGGCTGATGATGCACTTGATTGCCATTCTGGTGGCCCAGAGTTTCGATTTGGGTTCTCCATGCAGTGAGCACTGTTGTCCTCCATCCCGTTGAGGGTTGAGAAATAGTTGTTTTGTGAAATGGGTTTGTTAACTGGTATTTGAATGGGTTGGGCTCCATTGTGTACAGGTAGGAAGTGTGCGTCAACCATTTCTGATTGGAATGCCCATGGCGCATAATATTGTTGCTGCTGAGCTGTTTTAGGGGCGGTCATACTAGAGGAGTGCTCTTGTTATTGTTCAATGTTGCACTTGGCTGCTTCCTTCTGAGCTGCTGCTTCCTTCTCTTCCTTCTGCTTCTTCTTCTTGGCCTTCTATGCTGCCTTTCTGGCCTTCTTCGCTTTTTTACGTTGCTCTGGGGAGACTGGTTAGACCACCTCATAGTTAGCCTATGATCCTCAGAGGTGGGCTGTTAATGCGTCCCCATGATCTATATCCTTCAGACTTTCTTCACACTCAATAAACATTCTTCCCTCCCATGTAGCTGGACAGGCATTGTTTTTATGCCCTACTTTGTTGCAGCTCATGCATATGGGCGGGCTCTTTTCAGGACAGATTAATAAAGGGCGAGACTGATTACCCTTTGGGTCCAAGATGTACGCTTTGCGTGGTATTGTATTGATGTCACCATCAGCAACCATGCTTGAGCGTATCATTACTACATCCTTGACTGTAGCCAGGTGGGGCAGGAGGCAGTTTTTCTCCATTTCAGAATAGACAAGTTCTCCATATGCGCTCAGGCCACTTGTTAACGCTGCCTTCAGGTAGTCCCACTTTTCAGTTGTTGGGAACCCTTCTAGTACTACAGACAAGTTTTCATCATCTCAAAAATGGGTGCATGTAATTGGGATATTGGCTGTAATTTGTTCAGGCTCCTTGCCTACTCTCAGCTTAGTGTAGGTGACTACAAATGGGGCAGCTATGGCTGCATTAGCGGCCTCAGCAGTAGCGAAGCCAAGATCTAAGGTTCCCATTGTGAGTTTTTTAGTCAAGCTTACAGCTTCTGGGAAGCGTCATGGGATAGCCTGACATACTGCTTCATATCTTAGAGGTTCCTCAACGTAAAATTAATGTGCACACCAAATTCATGATAGGTCTTGGGAAATGTGTGGATGATGTTGCCAGTTCGATGAAAATCTTGGACCATCTTGAGATAGCTACTATTTGGGACATATAGTCCCTTTTTTTGCACTGCGGTTAAAGTTGAGCAGCTGAACCTTCTGGCCCATGCTGTTCCCCTTCATTGCTGCTGCATAGGTGTGTGAATTCAGTGGATTCAGTAGCTTTGTCATCCCCTGATTGGACGGCACAATTAAGACAAGTTGTAATTGGCTCAATCAGTTTAATAACCTGTAAACAAAAGTGATGCTTATGGGAAAGAAAAGATTTTGTCATACGCATTATCTAATACAAAAGTATTGTCATTATAGATTCTGGTGTACTAGTCGCACTATTTTCATTAATTTTATTTTTTCTGGACTAGACTAAAATTTCACCATGATTGCTATGAATTGTACATCATTGAGCCAAATGACCACCATCATCCCCTCTCACAACAAGTGAAAATAGATATTGATAAAAATCTGACGTGTATATGGTTGTTAGCACTCCTGAAAACATGTATTTTATAGAGTATCTGTCCCCTCCTGAGTAAGTTATACAAAACGTCCATTAACATTGATTTGGTTTATGGCTAGAAGCCATAAGTTGGCTGTATTAAATAAAGGATAAGAGCAGATATTATAACATGTGTTGTCCCTTTGTCTCTCATTAGTTGGAAGTGTTTTTAGAGATGCTGTTTATTTTAAAAAAAATCAGCATATAAGGAAATTATCTTCTGATCCATTTTCTTGAGAGTATCATCAGAAATCTCATACATTTCTCCTGTTATTATCTATAATAATAAAGGCATGTGTGTTGCATGTGCATTTTGTCAGCCAAAACTACAGCATGTAAAGTTTGAAACTTTGGATATAGGTAGATGGGAGGGGGTATGTGAGCGTCTTGAATCCAGAAAAAATTAATTTTTATAATAAAATAAAAACGTTTTATATGTATAAAATTAAAAGACTATATGTTTTAAGGGTTTTGGGATGTTGTTATGGCTGAGCTTTTGATATTTTTTTGATTCAATAATTTAAATGGTTTTAGAAAGTGTTTGGAAGTTTTGGGTTGATTAATAAGCTCAATGTTTTTTGTAAGCAGTTAGTGATTAATTGATTTGATAAGTTAGTTGGTTTTGATAAGTGGTTGATGGTTATGTTGTTTTTGATTTTGAGAAGTTTAGTTTTACAAAGCAGTTGGTAATTGATTTATTTAATATACTTAATAATTTAGCTAAGTGGTTTGGTGGTTTATCAATATGAATGAACCGATTAACTATAAGCACCATAGAAAAGCATGGATAACTGAATGCTAGTTTCAATAAGAAGGCATAAACCCAGTTTTTCAGACAAAGATTGTTTTGAAGGAATATATTGATAGTAAGTGGTGACTTATACGTTAAGCTATTGGCGCGCTTGGTATTACAAGTTCCAAGTTTAATGAATTTAATGTAGCACGTTTCTTAAATTTATAATAAAGCCAAATTTACTCACTTAGCCTTCTATTAGGTAAAGGTTTAATATAGCTAAAATTTGTCGTGTACTTAACATTATCATAAAAAGTCTTCACTACATGAGAAAAAAGTTGATCATTTTCACACAGCAGGCTTTAGGACATCCATACCAGGTAAAAATTAAACTTTGTATGAAATTGGAAGCATCTTTTGCATTTTTGTCAGGAATAAGTTGGCCTCATTACTTTGGAGATATGTTTAATACCAACAATGACATACCTATTTCCTCAAGTGGTTTACTATAGGGATCCATGGCATCCAGACTAGGGCGTTAAATGGATTTTGTGGACTTGGTTTGATTCTAAAATTTCAAAGTCCAGATTGTTCCTTGATATTTATAGATACCCCAAGTACTTTTACTAAATTTACAATTAGACCCTTAAAAATAATCATCTAGATATTTAGTCACTTAGTGCTCTTAGTGGCTTAAAAGTGCTATCCACATTAAGTAAAAAAGAAATTTAATAAAGGTTAATTTTAAGATAAAAACTTGTTTCTATTATCATATAATGCAATCCTCCTAATTTTATAACATTCATTTAATGTCTTTGCACCATCCTTTGAGCAGGGTCATTGTATTTATCCTAAGTTTGTAACAAAATATATTTTATTTATTAATTTCTATATAATGAGATAGTAGTAATGTTGGTCAGATTACATTAGTTTGAATTGACAAACCATGGTGTTTTATAATTTAACAATACAAATTTGTGGTAATTTAGGTCTCATTATTGCTGGAATAAGATGGGAATTGTTAAGGAATCTGCGCCTAAATTATATTCATAATTTCGACCCTTTGGTTTGGTTATATTCTGGTAGTTCCTATTCTAACGCTCCAAAGTTGGAATTATATACCTTGTTTCTGGCTTTCCCATTCCAAGTTCCTAATGATTGAGGAGTCCCTCACCAAATAGACTATCTCATAATAAAAACTGCCATTTTTCTTAACATTTACTTAATTATAAATTATCTTAGTGGTTCAGTTTAAGCCCAGGTTGTCAAGAACATGTATGGAATTAAATGGGCAGTGATTTGTCACCAATAATGTGCCATAAACTGTGAACTTTTGACCTAAGTAAGAGAGAGGTCAATCTGGGCCTGCAAACCTCCCCATACCTCACCTGATTACCGGTCACCAATGGAGGCGCCTGTAAGATCATAATGCCAGTAAGTGCATACTCTTTGGGTCCATACAGGTGTCTAGAGGATGGGAGTAGTATTTGCTGCCATATCAAACCTCAGCTTAGATGGGCTATTTTCTGAGTTGCCACTAGGCCCTTATGTTAGGTATGCTTAGTCAATCCAAATTCAATGTCTTACACCTTGACATTTACTTATTCCGCCATTTGATCAAGATAACTCTCATCTGGTGTATGGTAACATATGTCAATATGATGAGCAAGGCCTTAGAAGCCTTGTTTGTTACAAAACTAATAGTTTAAATTACAGGTCATTAGAGCGTTCTTCTTCTCTAATTATTATTAAATGATAAGCAATTGAATTAACCGTCAACATTAATATTCTAATTTCATGTTTAGTGCTATATCTTCATATCATAGAGTTGTTAATTTAGAATCAAAATGAAAAGTTATCCTATAGATTATTTTGAGTTTCTCAAAACTTTTAAAAAAGTTAATCATTCATCACTTTGAAGGATGTGCCATAAAAGTAGGTTATAATAATGATTTACAGCAAGAAATGATTCAACGCATTCAATATTTGTGAGAGATTAACTTCTTTATGACTTTTTGACCATTTTTCTATAACAAGGCACCAGATGGTCAGATAAGTTCTTGGCCAGTTGAGAAAATAGCTCATATGTCATAGTAAGGTGTCAGTAAGGTAATAAAAGGCTCTTATTATTAATTGTACTTCAAATTTAATATCCTATTAAGAGAACTTTAAGTTTCAAAAACTGTTTTTAACTCAATTCTAAAACAAACGTGGTGTTCTGGTCAGATGTTGAACTAAAGGGTTCATTTAATGGGAGGAATTAGGGAGGAAATGATATTTATATCATATTATCCTGTGGAAAAGTTGTGTGTCATGTAAGTTCTTTTTCTCAGTAGACTTAGCTATGGCTTTAACTTTGTCAAGAATTGGTTAAATACCATCCTTATATACGTTATATCCTAGTAATATATTAAGTTAAAAACAAACATTTGATAATTTTTTTAGGTTTATGTGAGACTCTCAGAACCTTTTTAACTCCTCTTTACATATAATCAGTTTGTTTTATAATGTCTTTTAGAATCCATTGCATAATTCAAGTAGATTTTTATATATCATATATTAAAATTTTAAGAATGCAATCAATAGATCTTTGAATAAGGATGGCATGTTACAAAGGCCCTAGGGCAAGCACGTTGGCAGAATTAACTTTACTAAACATATCAATGCACATTTTCCTTGATCTTCTGGCAAAATATTTATCTTTTATTATTCACAGAAAAGGTCTATTGCTGAAATTCAAACAGCACCATAGAGTTTTATATAGAGTTGATCATTCTTGGCAAAGTATTGGTTCTTTTTTGTTGGTTTATCAAGATTTCAATATCCGTTACAATCAATGGCTTTGTTTTTCTTTTTGATCAGCAGTTATGGAGAGTACATGTAGTTTTGTTAAGGAACTATAAAGTCCAACTTTAAATAGTTGTTATAATTTAACTCAAAATATTTCTTATTTCAAGACTTACAATTAAACTGATCAGATTGGAGTGGCGTACCCAAGCCAACAACCATAGTATGAGATCAATTATTATATTTTCAACGCCTTTGTTCTGATTAAAATGATATAGACATATATTTTAATTAGCAAACTAACAATCAATAATTTGCTGGGCATGAATTCAATAGAAATTAAATGTTTGATACATAAAAATGAGATCTTCTGTTTGGAAACTTAGGTCAACTGAATTCAGACATAAAGGTTTTAAAATGTCATTGATAGTTGGAAGTCTTGCTTATCCTAATTTTTAATGGACAACATTTATTTCCTGTCAGGTATTGTTTCTTTAAAAAATATTGTTATTTAGTTGTCAGTTAAGATTTAAGATTCCAGAAAGGATAAGTGATTCTTTTTAAACTACCACATCTATCTTATAATTTTAAGCAAAAAAATTGGTTAGAGTTTTTACTTTAATAATATATAAGATTTGCTGTGTTATAGGCATAAAGTTGCATCCCAAAAGGAATACAGAGAAAATACAACCACTGCGTCTACTAGCTCATGAAAGAGGTTAGTCCTTCATCCCGCCCTAGTAAAGTATAGATAAAGGGAATAAGTTGAATATTCATACAAACAGGAGTAAGACATTTTAGATTGTTCTTTACTGTTAAAATGAATGGGAACTCTATATCCCAACAATGAGTGGAGATTATCATTAATTTATATAATTTTCTTTTATATAGCACAAATTGCGATCCAATTTGCATATAGTAACTGTTGTTGTTCAAAGCCACCACAGGAGCAGTCAGGACGAATTTTAAAATCAGAATTATTAAAGAGAAAGACCTAATGGTTTTTGTACTTTGTGGACTGATTGTCATATACTCTTTACTGTGATTGAAGTCTAGTGAAAGCTTTTCCTCCTCAAAATTTTTTGTTACCATTAACTGGTGACACAGTATCTAGAATGGCATGAATCTTGACCTTTTAATCCACAATTTTGATCTTATGGATTGCCATCCATATGAAGTAAGTAATGTTAGAATTAAAATTTTCCTGAAAAGTTGGTTTCATAATTACTTATATCTTGAGATACTCCAACTGAATTTTATTATACAGATGTACCTTTTTACTGCCATAATCTAGTATAGAAATAGATAGATATTTCAGGTGGGTTTTTATCTTTGAGTGTGACAAAACTTGTTCCAGGTTGGTATCTCAGGTATAATTATGCAGGATTAATCTTTCCATTTAATTGACAAAGTATCAATTTAAATTGGTGCCACAAGAACATAATGTCTGAATCTCCTCCGCCCCCATCAGAATCATCATTATAAAGTTCTAATGTAGGAACATAGTAACAGTATATCAATGACTTCTTTTAATATTTAAGAATGTTGCTTCTCAGTTGTTTAAACTTTTTTTTCATAAATTTCTGGGTATCTTATAAATAGATGTACTATTCTATATGAAAGCTCATTTATTTTTTCTTGCTTTAAAGCTTAATTAAGTAGCAGTAATTATTGTAATAACCAAATTCTTGCAACCAAACAGTATGGTAGTAACTTTTATTAGCTGTCATGTTCACATGACTATAATAGAGGTTAATTTTTAGGACTAGGATAGGCTCCAAAAGAACAAGAAGGTTAAGCTTCAGGACCTTCTTGACTTAAAGTACACATTGGACCAACGTTGGGTGCAGGCCAGGCATGCCAAGTTGGTTCAGAGGAAGTGCGACCTGCCAAGTCATATATAATGATTGTAGTGCTAAAAGTGAACATTCGGCCTTATAAATATAATGATGGCTCAATTTGGTTACTCAGTAAACGGGGGTTTGAAATCCGTTCAATCTATGAAATTTCTAACTTGAGTCAGTCTTAACTTCGAATTGATCACTTGGTTCAGTCAATTTTTGAAGCATGTTACTCTGTCAGATGGAAGCATGCACTTATTGGTGCACCATGGCTTATTACTGCTTTTTTCTATTGATAATTCCCCTGAAATAGCTTAAATATGTTGTAAAACCAACCTTTCTCGTTGGACATCTTTACTTTTAACAAACCCTTCATTTGTTTTACGTTTTTTCATATGTTAGCTTGGGCAAACCCGTGTGCAGACCTCTTTGAGGAGGTCTCACACAACATTAGCTGTGTTGTTTGTGAAAATTTCACCCCCTCAACTGGTGCACAGCTGGCCCTCTTGGGTCCCCTCCAGTATTAAGCAACCTTACACTTCTGCACAAAACACCACTTGGATATGGACTCCTCTTTGAGGTCCACCCAAGTCTTGCTGTTTGTACGATTCCTGTTACTCTACTCCACGCTGAACACCATCGCCTTATGTTATTTTAGCTCAAGCACTCTCTGCGGGGCTATTTTTTCCTTAATACTGATGACTAGTTCACTTGTGTTGGTCCTGTGCACCGGTCACCACCACTCTGGGAACTGGAGAGGTATAGACACTCTCCTGACATTAGCCAGGATACCATCTGCGTTTAATAATTTTGTGTTTAATTATGTCTCTAAAACTGAAAATAAGAGTTCCTCTCTGGAAAGCCCCAATATACCAACTATGGAAAGTTAAATCATATAATGATAGGAAGAAACAACGTCCAAAGCTATCCTCTATACTTATCCACTATGTACTTTGCTCATAATTTGTATTAAGTTTAGTACAGAAATTGAATTGAAATAGCCACAAAGATTTTAGGAATTTAAAACAAGATGGAAAACTCATGAGATAATGGTGAGGTAGCAGAGTCCTCATAATCAGTAATTTAGTTTAAATTCCATATTCATGACTTCTGCAATAGACTCTATATCTTGGCTTGAAGTCCTTTTAGCCTGATTTAAAAATTTTGGTATGTTTCGATATCAAAAACTTTTGATGAGAAAATAAGATAGTGATGGGACAGGACCTTTAGTTTTTAGCCATTTGTACATACTTAAAAAATGAGAAATAATGATTTTAAATGCAATTTCAAGGGTGGGTTTAGGTGTTGAGAAATAAATAGATTATGTTTTTCCAAAATGTTCTGACATTAGTAAATTAACTTTTGGGCATTTGTCACCTGATTATATGACATTAATAGTTATAGTGATTTTGTACATTCAAAAATGTCATGCATGTTTTCAATTTTCATTGTATGCCTAAAAATTGTGGGTCTGTTTTCTGTGCTTTTTACATAATTAAGGAAGTTCTAAATTACTAGTATATTAAAAGCTATAAGATGGTGATTGTCAAGATTCTGATATGACTGGATGATATTTTTGGAACAGCTAGGGCAGATTGGAAATAATCCGCTGAACATAATATTAGTTATAATTATTTGAGTGCCTCAAAATGATGCAATATTGGGATATAATGGGTTATTATTGGATCGCCTCTAAATAAGGTGATAATGCTATAAGGAAATGTGGACTTTTGACAGATACAAATTAAATCGCCTACAATCAGGGCGATAGAGAGCTAAAGAATAAAAAGCCAAAATCGAGGAAAATCGTTGGAATAGAATAGTCCAAGCTATGAGAGTGGTATCATCCAAAGTGCTGTATATAAGCGAGAAGGGCGATTGAGAGAAGTTAAGTTGTTTATAGTAGAGAGAGAGCAGAACAGCAAAAGGTTGCTGTATTTATTAAAATAAATAAGAGAGTCATTGGGGAGATTGCTCCTATTTTTTAGTATATCTCAAGTGTGTCTGAAGGACTGATGATCACCACATCATCTGTCTGTTGTTCGTAGGTTTGACCTGTTTAAACAATATGGCATATCCCAACTATACTTCCCAAAATTATAACAATGGTGCTCACTATAGTGGTCCCATTTATCAACCACTAGAAAACATAAATCTCCTATCACCAGCCATGTCTCATCAGTCCTGTGTTACTGGGGAATCTTCACAAAACACTGCACCACCCAGGTATGAAGAACTCAAACTTACCTTAGATGCAGTGCTCAAAAAACAGGATGAACTTCTTCAATAACGAAATGCTGTCATGCATCAGCTTGATAGCACGTTTAGCCAAATGCAAATCTTGGGACACAGAACAAGGAACTCGCCAAAGGTTGGATGATACTACCAAACAGCTGCAGTGTGCAAAACGGAAATTGACCAGTGCCTCTCGGTCTTCTCACTGGAATGAGGATGAACAATAAGGGGGGCATCATATGAGGAAGAATATGACGCTGGTCAGAGCTACTACACCCAGGATGGTAGTACTGGATATGAATATGAGTCAGAGCACCAATTCCCTCATGTAATGGCGATGCCACCCTCAGCAGAAGAACATGCTACTCCTGAAGCAGCGGAAATCCCCACTTCCACTGGTCCAGATTCTCATCGGGAAACTGCTTTTGGATCCTGACCCATTCCTCAATATGACCCAAAAATCTGCAAACAGAATGAGGAGGTTAATATCAAGAAAATACCTCCCTTTGATCAAAATGGTAATATCCATGGTTTCTTCAAACAGTTTGAATTTTCAGCGGAAGGTGCATATGACAGATGGAAGGCTAAATTGTTGATATCCGCCTTGGATGTCAGGAGTGCCAATCAAGTCACCTGTTAACTATAAAATAGCTCTGTCACCTATAGGGATTTAAAAGATACCATGCTTCGCCTGTTTGGGGGTATGTCAAAAGATGTCACAGCAGAAAGCGGAATTTTCAATAATCAGATTCTGCCAAAACAAAACTCTCCAGGAGTTTGCTGATTGATTTACAATGGAAGCTCATGTGCTGATTGGGGCAGGGTACTTAGCAGAAGCTGAAGTGTGCATCGCCATGACCTCTGCAGTAAAGCCATACCAAGAGCTCTACAATGTCATTTTGCTGCTTCTGAATGATGACGTTCCTCTGCTCAAAATTGTACTGTTTTTGCGTCACATATCCCCTAAATTTCCGCCGCCAAATATGGAATGGAAGACTTCCTCCTCTACTGTACCCTCTTATCCAGGAGAATAATCTCGTCTGACCATGTTTTGCCTAGCAACCCTCGACCTTACTATAACTCTGCACCTCATCCTTGGCAAATTATACTCAACAGTTCGATCAGCGTCCATGAGCTGGTCACAAAAACCATCAGCAATCTAGCTACCAACCAAAGCCTAGCTATACCAAACGTCAGCAATCATCTTATTAACCTAGGCCTGGTTACATTGAACAACCCCAAACTTTCTGACCTGGACCCTCTTATGACAATCAAGGACGTGGCTCTTATGGGGTTAGCTGCTATGAATGCAGATGCCCTGGTCACTTGGCAAAATTTTGCCATAACCGCCATGTGCACTACGTACATTAAGATCAATAATATTAGGGAAAAGATGGAGTGGAGTAGAGACGGGACCCTCTACCTCCACAATTCCAACAAAAACGTCCCTTAATCAATAGTAGTATATCACATGGAAGTCCCTCAGTGCAATGATGAAATTTTATACCAGAAACCAGTTGGAGGAGTGAACGTAGTGACATGAGCTAAAGCCAAGGCTGCGGCGTATGAAGAATCCCCAGAACAACTGAAGCCATATGCCTGTCAAATGCTTGATCAAGCTTCCTCAGCCAAGCTGGATTCTGCCGCGGATGCGCCAACTCTGAAAGGAGTAAACGTCGCCCATCTAGTAGACGCCATTGTCAAAGAATATCCCAAAGTAGGAGAAGGTATAATGAGCTTCTTTGAAAGAAGAGATCCCATAAATGTTCACATATTAAACAGTCAATATTCTTCTTATTCCGAGTGTAAGTATTGTGATATTTTTGTAGCAAAAAATAGAGTTCGCACTATAATAAATACTGGTGCTCCAGTCAACATAGTTTCAGTAAGTTGATGGAGAAGTTGACGTTAAACCTTATGTGGACCATTGGATGGTGTATGGAACTGCTCGAGCAGAAAGCGCCATCTCTGAGGGAGCTTACAGTGTGCTACCTCTGCGCTTTGGGTCCATTGTTGTTGTAGCTCCAGCGATTATGCTACCAAACAAAAACTATGACTTACTAATCAGAACTGCTTTCCTGCGCCATTTTGGGGCTGTTGTTAATATGAAAGAGGAGACCCTCGCCATTTTAGGACAGCAGATCCCAATTTACTTCACCTCTAGTGGAGTGCCAAAGGATCTGGTGCACATGAGCCATATCAATCTTGCATATAGTGATGGGGTGATGCCAGTTTGCTATCACCAACTAAAAAGCAAGGCTCAGGCCCTTTCCCAGCAGATATATAAATATCAAGGGGTACCTCTTCGAGCTGCAGGGCCCATATCTATTCCCTCTGGACACCAAGTTAGAGGTGGAAGTGCCTATCGGGCTATATGAGGAAAGTTATTGGGCTCTATCATCAAACACGGTTTGAGCCTCATGTGGCTCCAGGATTATACTTCCAGGCCATGTAGAGATTAAGATTTTGTTAGAAAACCTCCAGAATGACCAATGCAAATCCACCAACACCAAATAGTAGCATATTTACATTTGACTCCAATAGAAGAGGTCCTTTAGGTTCATGATTTCAGGTCGTTGGATGATTTTGTCTAACAGTCAAGGCACCAGCTGGTGTAATGATGGTGGTACCATGGAGTAATTTAATAGGGCTATCAGAAGAACAAAAAGACCAAGCAATAGCTTTATTTCAGAAGTACAAGGGGATTTTTGCTGTTGATGATCACGACTTAGGGTGTTCTCAGGGGGTGGTCCATTGAGCGGACACATGAGATCATCCCCCTATAAGGTCTTGAATGATCTTCTGATTGATAGCAGTGGAAGATGTTGTCACTAATGATCTAACAAGTTGCTGGAGCAAGGGATGCTCAAACCATCCTAGAGCTCATGATCTTTACCCATTCTGATTGTAAAAAAGAAGGATGGCACCAACCGCGTAGTAATAGACTACCAGAAGCTCAATAATATTACAAAAAAGGACTCATACCCTTGCCAAGGATTGACAATGCTTTGGATCGATTAGGTGGAGCCCATTATTTTTCAGCGATGGACTTGATATCCAGTTACTGGCAAATTGATTTACCCATGGCAGAACAGTAAAAATGCGCTGTAATCACATCTAAAGGCCTTTTTAACTGACTCAGATGCCTCAAGGGCTGTGTAACGCCCAGCTACGTTTCAGAAGTCATGGACAATATTCTTAGTGACATGAAGCTTTAATGTGTCCTTGTATACCTCAATGATATTAATGTTTTCTCTCAAACCTTTTCAGAGCACCTCAAATATCTAGAAGCAGTATTACGACAGCTTTCTAAGGCAAATATTAAAATTAAGCCTTGAAAATGTAACTTCAATAAAGATTAGTTGGAATACCTGGGGTTTGTGGTAGACTCTAAGGGCTGAAACCTCAATCAGCTAAGGTGGAGGCCATCAGAAAAATGACTGAACCTAATAGTAAATGTGACATACAGGTTTTTTGGGAATGGTTGGTCACTAACAGCATTTCATCCCTAACTTTAGCTGTGTTGGAGGCCACTATTTGAGTTGTTAAAAAAGGATGCTGTGTTTGAATGGACAGAATGTCATCAATACACCTTCAATACACTTCATATGGTGCTGATCAGTGCACCGGTGTTACGCTATCCAAACTTTGATAAGGAGTTAATTGTTCATATGGATGCGTTCCTTTCAGCTGTTGGGGCGGTACTTTCTCAAAAAGATGAAAAGGGAGAAGAGCATCCCATAGCATAATGCAGTAGAAGTCTGAACTGCCATGAGCGTAATTATACTGTGATTGAGTGGGAGTGCTTAGCTGTGATCTATATGTATAAGCATTTTAGATTCTACTTGTATGGGGTAAATTTTAAAGTCATAACAGATCACGTGTCATTACAATGGTTGCAGAACCTCAAAGAACCTGAAGGCCATTTGATAAAAATGGGCTCTTAAGCTGCAAGCTTATGATTTTGAGATCCTTCATTGCCCAGGAGTAAAGCATCAGAATGCTGATTGTTAATCTCAAATTGCCAACTGTTTGCATAACGGCGGACCTCAGTGATGTGATGTACAATAAGATGCTCAGCGGAAAATATGATGAAGAACTGCCTCAAGTGATCAAAGCGTTAAATGAGATGTGAACGAATACCTTCCAATGGAATGGGGAACTGTACAAGTGGATCAACGATTCTACGGTGAAAATTCACGACCCTCAGCATGGGGGGAAATTATTATGAGCACACACAAGGCAATCAGACATGGTGGGGTATGAAAGACAATGGAGTTGTTGTGCCACAGTACTATTAGGAAGCATGAGCTTCAATGTGCTCAAAACCATTTCCTGTTGTCATCAGTGCCAAGTGGAGAAGCCATTTCGCCGTAAGACTTCATACTGGGTAGTGAAACCACATTTTGCTTGGAACACAGTTTCCCTTGATCTTGTTGGTCCCTTGCCAATAGAAGCCAACTGGTGTAAGTACATTCTAGTGGCTATTGACCACTTGGACTGGTGGGTTGAAGCAAGGGCAATACGGAATTTGGGGCGGTCACATTGGCCAAGTTCATAATGGAATGCATTATTCAACGACATAGCTGCCCTCAGTTCATTCTCACTGATAAAGAAACTAACTTCACCTCACACATCCTCCCCAAACAGAACAAGCTTATGAGTATCCACAGGGTTCTGACGACTTCATACCACCTCAAGTCCAATGAAATGGTCAAACTGGTTAATGGGACTTTGGTGAACATACTACAATAATTAGTAACAGATTGATTTTCTGATTAGCTTCCTCCTTTCCACTGCCATGTTTGCATATAACATGAGTTAACATTCCAAAACAGGGAAAAGCCCCTTCCAACTACTATACAGCTGACACCCAGCTCTTCCAGCATAAATTTGTTCATATGTAGAAGACACTGGCGGAATGGAGCCCCACCACTATTTGACTAACCTTTTGAACACTCTGATCAAATTGCAAACCAAATCATATTCCTTCAGCTTAGCCAAAAAGATCAGAAACCAGGCTGCTAATCAGGTATGTTATAGCGGGTTGGCACAGTTCAAAGAAGGCGATATGGTTCTCTTCCATGATCAACATGGGTTTGGCTGGAAACACAAGCTGGCCAGTATTTGGATTGGTCCAATCTAAGTTATAGAAAAAACTGGGGCTGATGCTTATACTATCAAGGACCCCACAAGTGGTCAGATAATTAACTAAGTGCATGTAAAGTTCCTTTGACCATACAAGCAATAGGAGCCTTATCGTCCAGTCAAGAAAGGAGTAATGTCACAATTCTGATATGACTGGATGATAATCTTGGACCAACTAGGGCAGATTGGAAAGAATCCATGAACATGATATTAGTTATGATTATTTGAGTGCCTCAAGATGAGGTGATATTGGGATATAATGGGTTATTATTGGATAGCCTCTAAATATAGCAATAAGGCAATGTCAACATTTGATGAATAAGAATTAGTCACCTACAATTAGAGCGATAGAGAGCTAAACAATAAAAAGTCGAGGTTGAGGAGAATCGGCGGAATAGAAAAGTCTAAGCTATGAGAGCAGTATCATTTGAAGCTGCTGTATATAAGTGAGATGGGCGATTGAGAGAAGTTAAGTTGTTTATAATAGAGAGAGCGGAAAAGCAAAAGGTTGCTGTATTTATTAAAATATTTAAAAGATTCATTGGGGAGATTGCTCCTATTTTTTAGTATATCTCAAGTGTGTCTGAAGGACTGATGATCACCACATCTTCTGTCTGTTGTTCAGTGGGTTTGACCTGTACAAACAATATGGCGGATCCTAATGATACCATCCAATTTTATAACAGTGATTATAAGTAATTTCATTTATTTTCCAGCAACCAATAGCAATGATTTTAGTAACTTTGGAAATCAAGGCAAAAGTGCCCTACTATTTGTCTCATGATCCTTAGTATAAACCTGTGTTTGACCTGAAGGTAGACTGAGTAGCAAATTATTTGATTTCCAAAAAATGATGCTAATGTAGAACAAAGTAGAGTATCTGTAAGATAATTTGGGCGTTAAAGTGCATTTGTCACATATTTTACATTTCTAATCCTTAATGGCTAGACTAGTTTAAATTATTATATAGTTTTTTATACCGTTGTAAGATGTACATTTTTGGTCTATAAAGATTTTTACATTACATTTGATAAGGGTTTTTACCTGTTTTCAAAATTTTGTCAAAATATCTTTGTCTCAGATTAGATTCCTTTATTCATATAGACAAGCACCTAAGATCAATAACCCTTCACAAACCAGTGCAAAAGCAGCCCCTTTTTGAAATCAGCGCAACTATAGTGGAGAATTTGAACTAACTTTATTACAAATTGATTATTTACTAGAAAGATGGAAAGTTATCTGGAAGAGGGAATATTGCCAGATTCAAAGTGGAGGGAGCGTATGGACCTATATAAAGTTTCTCTTAAATATACTAGAATAAAAGAAATACTATCACTATTATATGAGAAGCCAATGTAGAGAATTCAAGGAAAGAATTATGAATATGTGTTAACAAATGGGAAGGGTCTCAGTTGCTGCCCATAAACGACATTGACAGAGCTTGCAGTTTTTTTTTCACTCTTTAAATCAGGAATAGATTGAAAGCCTTTTAATCAATATCTTATACTGTCACCTCTGACTTAGCAGTTTTTTGCTCAATTCTGGACAGCTCAAAAATTACATTGTAAGTTATGTATCCTCAAAAACCTAAAATATGCGACTAGTGGAAACAAGAAAGCAGGCAACAATTAATGATATGGTTTTTATACTAACAAAAAAATTGGATTTTCTAATTATATCGCCCAGCTTGACGTCAGCTTTTTTTAGTTCTGACATACTTTAGTCAACATAACAAATTGTGGTGCAAACCAACAATTAAATCCATAAATTGGTCACAAAACTAAACAACATACTATTCAATAGCATAAAGTATTTTCAGAAAAAATTTCCTTTACAGTATTATGATGACATAACATGGACATGCATTGTATATCTGGTGGATTTATTGCTTACTTATACATTATGAATATTGCTGCCACCGCACTGATTATTATTTAAGAAATATAGCAATAATACTCTCAGTAAGCACCAGAATGATGAGAAAGAGAGTATCATGAAAATGAATCTTAATTTAGTGATCTGAAAACAGAGCTAGTCAAGAAATTATGGGAGTATGGGCTGAATTAAAAGGGCTAGAAACCCAGATGTGGAATTCAGTATTTCTTAAGCCAAAAAAATCAATGAGAACAAATCGCATAAAGTAAAAATATAATAAACTCCCCATCTGACTCATCAATAAACAATGGCAAATACAACAGGATTTCATAAAAAAATGAGAGCTAAAGAAAGGCCCTCGCCTAATTCTCAAGGAGGAAAAAGATCAATGGGATTGCCTTAGGAACTCTGGAAGACTACAATTGTTAGGAACAAGTCGTCCCATTCTCCACTACACCATAAGGTTATGGAATATCCTTGTTTTTGGTTAACATGATGTTTTTATAAAATTGATGCCCCTAGATTCCCTATAGATATCAAAACGCTTTAAATAAAGCAATGATTGCTCCTTATAACTATTAATTTAAGTTTTTTATTTTAAAATAATATATTTGGAGATTATTTAGAAAGCCTTGGCCATTTTCAATGTTTAAGGCCTCTTACTATTTATTAAAAAATGTACACTCTGAGAAGCTTTAAAGTGTGTTTCCTCGTTTGTCCCAGTCTCAGTTAGAAAACCAACACTAAACTGGTGCTCCCTACCAGGCTTTTAAGTTACTGAAGGAAAGTCAAGATGTTAAAAGATATGGAAAAATTGTCACATCATGAAACTTATCAAGATAATGGGGTTTGTAGCATTAACTGATGGATAATCTATGCCCGCTTTATATGGCGTCCCTAACCCAGATTTAATCATTTTTGCCGAGGATAAAATATAAGTCCATTTTTTGAAATATAGCAAATACATATTTAGAATCTCACACTAAGTGTCTTTAATGTTTGATACTGGTATATGAACTTTGGGCGGGAGATAATTTATGACTGTGTTAGCATTTCTCATCATTGCCTTAAACCAAGATAATGAATAGCAAGGAGGTCCATGAAGTACCTGGCCTATAAAACTCTGCACATGGGGTTTACCAGTTTATCCTCCTTTCCCATTGATTTTGATTTCTCATCAAATGGTTCAGTATCGTCCTCAGGTCTCCCACCTCAAATGATTATAAAGGATTCTCACACTAAGGACAAACTATTAGCAACTAATTGATGGTGTATTTGTGTCTGAATTAAGGTCAATAAATTATAGTGTTTTCTGTTCCATCTAAAATGAGGTATTTATATTAATCTCTAGTTTACCAGCCAATGAAGTCAGCACAAGAGTTGATCAATACCTCTGACATTTTGTACAAATGGCCTTTATCACATCATGCAATTTTCAGGATTACAACATCAAAGGTTAGGAAGCCAATTAAGTATAATCCAGTCACTCAATTTGCACAGCTTTAACTTCCATCAATCCTCCTCCTTTGTTTAGAAAATTTAAGTGTGATACTCAATAATTGCCAGTTGATTAAATGAGTTCAGCTTTGATTGTCCTAGTTGGATGAGAGGCTAAGCTTAGTTGCAGAATTAACTCACTACTTAAGTAATTGTCATCATGTCTGAATCTCATCTTCAGATCAGAAAATCTATCTCATTACTTTATAATTGCATTTATGACATCATTGCTTAATGAGGATGGTGTTTTTAAAATTTGAAAAAGCCTTACGCAGGCACAGCCTTGAGGTCAAGGCCCTGATGGCCTGAATGACCCCCCAGTTATCAAGGCTTCCTGGTCCCCAGGGGACTATGGAAGCATGGCCACAAGGAGACTGAAGTCCCCTGGTTTCACCTCATATCAATTGGATTTCAAGGTCTCCAGGGAATACTGGGCCACCTGGGCCTACTAGCCCCTTAGTTCTGCCATATCATAACCAGAATATGATACCTCTCATTTATAACTAAATGACTTCTAAGGACATGTTGCACAACTATACATAAATTACTATTGCAGAGTGAGGTTGAGGGTAGATCTTACTGGTCAAATACTTGATATTAACTATAAAACAGAACCCTTAGATGAAGGGCTTATTAATATTTGAAGGATTAATATATATTATGGCATCTAATTGGACCAAACTGATGAGCAAATTTTTTTAATTTACTCATCAGGTTTTGTTTCACCAAGACAGAGCAACTAATTACTAAGTATTTTATGGAAGCCAAAAGTTGGAACTGTAAGGGCTTAGAAACAGCATGCTAATAAGGCTTCCATCACTGCGGTGATGATTTAATGAGCCATCTTGAAAAAGATGTGAACACCTTGAGAACCCAGTTTAATTAATAGAAACCTATGAGATTACTTGATACTGAGTCTTTGGTTTCTGCCCAATCGTTGCAACAGGGATTAACTTTTGTCTAACCTTTTAACCATTAACTTTAAACTTTCTAAGGAATTATGTCCTTTTTGAAGGTATCATTGCTTAATTCCTTTACATCTATGAGAGTGCCATGGAAAAGCCACTGATAAAAAAACTGAACCACTTGAATACCTGTTTAAGTTTCATTGCACAAGAAACCATGGTTTTCACTTGAAAAGTAGACAAACTTATTCAGTCAAAAAAAGTTTTTTTATAAAAGTGAAAGTGACATATTATTTTTATAAAAGAAACTAGCATTTATGGGTTTTTATCTAAGAAGTGGAATCACCTACAAACTTTGCAAATTGGTTTTACTACAAAACTCAGACCCTGGTGACTTGTAATTGTATTTCCTTGGAAGACGCAATAACCTCTGCTAATTAAGCCTAAGAATATCGCTCTGACCTACAGCTCCATATTAGCGGCAAATAAAATAAAATTCACTAGAATTTTGAAAATTAAAGAGGTCCTTGTTGAGATCCCAGCCAGCTTACTCCAGAAAGCAACCAAACTTGGCCATGACCCTATAAGACTTCCCAAGGTCACGCTATTGATAGAAAGGAGGAAGTGATAAGAATCTTCAGTGAGTTTATTGTGGTGATGTTGGCATGTAGCTGAGGAATGGTATTTAAAAAACGCAGGAGTGGCGGGAAAATATCTGTCAACATGAAAGGAGAGGCTCTTCATGTTGACAACCAGACTATGTCTCAACTGTATTCTTCCTGGGTTACTATATCTTATGCCCATGCATCATTAAGTTGTGATAAGTGACCTTCAAAAATTAAGACTGCTAAATTATATGCTATTATAACCTATGTAACCGTTATTTTTTCTTTTTGACACTGCATCACAATTTATAGACTCTGTCATTAAGTTCTAAGTTTGAGACTTTAAGTTAAAAGTACGCGCAATTGTTGAAAACTGTTTACATATCAATGCCATCTCTTATAAATTGGTCATATAAGTTAAAGTGAAGCTGGACCTCCAGCATAATGTTAAATATGGGATGTATAGGCCCTATTACACTAAGTCTCTTGGTGCTTACTCAGCCGTACCACAAGCTGGGATAATTGCCTCCCCCTTTCCAGCTATGGTCATAAAAATGAAAAGTTATGAATATAATTAGGGCCTCAGTTCCTACATGAACGTTCCAATTATACATTTGTTATAATCCTATTTATCTCTATTAGATTAAAGCGCTCTGCTTATCTTTTAAACTTCCATTCGAAAAAAGGACAGACTCAAAACTGGGTATAACTCCTGGAGGATAACTGATCAAGTTACCATACTAAGTACCACGTTAGAGGGATCTTAAGTAAGACTGCTGCCTTTTTAACTGTTGGTGCAAGGAAGGGTTGCCTATATGCCAATTTTCAAGTGGAGATACTTGCAGTCAAAAGTCATCTTTGATACCTGGATTCAAATGCACATTTCGCCAGATTACATTTTGAAATTTCAGGGAGTAGATAATTACTTTATCAAAGAGATTTTTCAATGGCCAGGTGTAATAGATCTGGCATATTTTATAACTGTTTATTCCATATAAGAATTTTAATTCTGGCGGTTAGTCATTGAGAAGTGATACCCCATAACTTAATCAAGTTCCCCAATGATACTCTGCATTTAAATCTATAAGTTTGGCACTTTAAGCGATTTTGGATTGGATTACCCCTAGTTATAGCTACCCTCAAACATAACATTGAATCTTACCTACTGTCATCCAACAAAAGATGGATACGAGGTTATGTAAAAAATTTAATCTAGGTTGATTATCAGCAAGCAACCCAGTAACATTTTTTACTGCACAGGTTCAGTTTCCTCGTGCATTTTGTTGCATTGTGTAGAATGCATTATGAATTGATAATAGTATGGAGACTATTATCCATAGTTGAGATTGAACTATATTTTGGCCCATCGCTCAGCCAGTATTTCTGATTAAATACTCTTGAAGTCATACTTGTAGGGATTCGTTCCCTATACTCTTGTCCACCCAATCTTCACTAAGATACCCTGATGACATTTCTCTCTTGGCCCAACACATAGTTGGCAGATATCCATGATTGTGGTTCCTTCATCTCTAGAACCCCGCTCAGATCTTTACTATTCTCTCTGAGTGTCTTTTGATTATTGCCTTCTGAAATAATATCCTTGAGATAGAAAAACACAATAGAATCTGACAGTCTAACTAAACACCAAATTGATAATGTAATTATAAAGTACTGGTATCTAATTACTGTTTTTGTCAATACTGTTTTATTATAGTAAATCCTAGGGAATTATATAGTGGGGAATTCGGCTGTCTAACCCTCAGTTGACACCTCTTCAATGGGGTGGCAGACGTTGCTGTTAAATCACCCATCCTTGTCTCAGAAGCGATGGTCTTCCTCATCCTAGCTAGGATTCCGTCATTGGACATCCTCAAGACCTCAAACAGAAAGAGTTGAAAAACGTGTCCATAATGTTTTCCTCTCAATCCAAGCAAACCAACCATAATTGGCTAGCGACCTTCTTAGGTAATGGGACCTATTACTCAAAATGGCAGGTTACTCAACAACCAATTGATTCGCTAGTTGCAGGCGGCATCACTTGCCTCGCAACTTACTATTCATTCCCAATCAGTCAGTGATGAAACCTGACCAATCCCAATTAGTACACCTGATAGTTAATCACTATCAGATGCCCCTATTTTGTCAGCAACTCCACCAATGAGACCTTAAGTATTCATCCAGATTGATCTCTGACAGATATGACCAGGCAAATATGCAAAAATCCTCCAAACATAGTTTCTCTAAAACTCAGGCCAACTGATTTCTGAATCACTTCACCTTAGGGAACTTTCCCCTAGCAATACCAGGTAATCTAGCAGGCTTGGAATATGGGCAAAAATCCCACCACATCCCCCCTTTTGCCTAAATTTCCAGTGAGAAAAGGACTGGGGCATGAGAACACCACTTCAGACACCTGGTTGAATACTTCATTGGTTCAAGTGGAGTACACTCATAAATACTTAACGCTGCTCAGGATGACCTTCGGCATATGGCGTTCTTCCTCTTCTTCCTCTCTACCACCTTCTCAGAGTGTGACCCCATGACATGCTGTTGTGCCAGGATGATTAATTTACTCATGACGATATTAGTCCCAGGATCCTGTTTTCCCCCATCAGGGTATATGACCTGCTGTCATTGTTGGGATTAAAGATAAAAATTGTCTCAAATTCCCATCTTCTAAATCCAGCCGTGCTGAATTGGTCATTGATTCCAGCCAAGACAAAACTTTTTTGGGATCATCCTTACCTAGTACTGAGTCACGTGGAGCAGGCTTTCCACCTTCTCAGTCAGGTGAGTTATGATATCCATTGAGGATGCCCTCGAGAAGGCCTTTCCAGAAGGTTAGTAAAGATCCTGATTGGATGAGGCTCCAAAGATCCCAAAGGCATCGAGTCCCAATGCACCCTATAAATATTGAAGCATTTTGATTTGATAAAATATTTGGTAAACTAACCTATATTTTTCTGTTTCCTCTTCGGTGCTCATTTCCGATTTTCCAGCTTTGAGCCACCATGAACCCTGGCGCCAGTCCAGAGAACTGTAGCGCCAACAAAGTGGTGCTCACTACAGGGAGCTCTGAGCTGACCCAGTGAAAACGTCGATCACAACAAATGGAAACCAATAGCAACCCTGACGACCAAATGACTGGTCAATTGAGGAGCATTACTCAATGGGTTAGTTCTTCATGATATGCAATGCTGCCCTCACAGCCAGAAAGGCTAAAGTTCCGCGCCATCTTCCAATTCTCGCTGCCCTCCCTAGACGGGGGCCAATATCAACTTCAGCTCAAACACATCCACAATGTCATCCAACAACTAGTCCTCGGCATCTACGCTGAGGGCGTCCACTCCAGCCACTCCTGCGCCTCTGCCATGCCATCCACAATGCGGGACCTATACTCAACGGCCATATTACCTGCTGGAGAGCTTACCTTGGGGCCTGATCGCTACCTTCATAATTTCGTCCATCCCACAATTCATCACCTCCTCCAGTTAGTAGGATTACACCATCAGGAGGTCTCTTGGCACCTAGGGCTCACCCAAAATTTACATATGTATATTATCAACTTCTATGATGCTACCTCCTCCTTCATGCATGACAATTGCAAAGCTATACTCAATTACCAAAGATTAATCAATGATATCTGCGATCAATTGGTGGTATTAGATAGCGGCATCTCCAGCTACCTCAAGGAGCAATTTCGCCAAAATGCTCAGCGGTTTGAAGCGACATGGTCCCAGCGCTTACAACAAGCCAAGGAATTACTACAATCCCTACAGCAGCGCTACTGAGAGCTGACCTCTCGCGACTACTCCCCCACGGCTTCCAGGCCAGAAGGTCCTGAAGGGTGTCAGGGGCCAGCAGGACCCAAGGGACCGTGTGGGCCTCAAGGGCCTTCCAGCCCCCAACCTCAGGTGAACCTGAAGACCCCTGGTGAAAGGATATAATAACTGCTCTGGCCGCCCTGTGGGACCAGATCCAAAAGGTGGCCTTGGGATGCAAGCTCTGAATGGATGGTGCTCCCCTTGACCCCAGGGTCTCCATCGAAGCGCTATCAGATGAGATGGATAACCTCAGCACTTTCACAAGGCTCACCGATGCTTGCATTTCCTGGCTCGAGACAATGTGTTGTGGGTTTGAAACACAGTTGGCCCCCATTGAAAACCAGCTCCAACTACAGAACGCCGAAATTCAGTCCTTAAAGGAGCAGGTTGCCAGCAAGGCGTCCGCTTCCACCCTCAGTCAAAATTGGGAATACATCCAAGAAGACTTAGAAGGCTTATGGAGGCGGCTAGATCAACGGGCTCCTCAATAATATGCAGAAATGGAGATCTTGGAGCCGACGCCTATCCCAGGTGTTAACACCCTCTCTACTCCTATTGTCGCTAACTTTAAACCTAGCTTCAAGGAGAAGTTCATTCCCAGACAGGAGAGCATTGCCTCCTTCTTATATGCCTACGAGAGTTCTATGGAGGAGGCCACCAACTGACAAAAGGTGAAGCACATCCTCTCATGCCTAGACAGCACCGCCCGGGAAATTATGACTCCCCATCTGAAGGAGTGTAACACCTGGGAACAAGTCCGCACCACCCTGATCCAAGAGTTTGGCAGTAACCAAACCTTGGCCAACCAGAAGCAAGCGTTCATGGGCATTCGACTTAACAAAGGAGAAAACCCTATGGAGTTTGCCAACCAGTTCTACGCTCAGGCTCAACCTTTAGTTATGACAAGCTGTATCACTCTGGACGACGCCATTACCACCATCATCTCCACTCTGGGGTCCTATCCTGAGGTCCAGATGCACATGTTTGGGCAAAAGAACGGGTTCACTTGTATCAGGGAGATCAAGGAGGCCCTCAACGAGATCCCTGCCACGATCCTGAACTCTAAGGCTGCGCCCGCTGGCCCCTCTAACCGCCCTAGGGTCCATATAGTTGAGAACCAGAAAACCCCCCATCCGCGGTGCACCTATTGCAATGGCTTTAGGCACAGCGCCAAAACTTGTTGGAAACATCTAGCTGAGGAGGCGGGAAAAGGGCAGTCAGCATGAAGGACGAGGCGCTCCATGCTGACACCCCTGTCCAGCCTCAAATAACCCCTACACACAAACCAGAGGCCGTTAACCCTGAAGAATTAGCTGCGGTATCTAATGACAATAAAGACATTGATTTTGCTTACTCTTCTTCTGATGATTCTCCTATGTTTCTTATGTTGCCACCTCAGTTTGGAAGTTTGGTCACCTGAGTCGCCGTCTGGGTCCACAAGATTACAGTTTACGCCATAGTCAACAGTGGCTCCCCCATGAATGTTATCTCTTCCAAGCTGATGAAACGCATCAAGGTCGCCCCTGACATGCCGCACTACATGGAATATGGTACAGCTGGCCCTCAGTGCACCCGATCCATAGGGGACTATTCCTCTCTACTGATTCGGTTCAGGAAGCTCACTTTGGATACAACTGCCATTGCTTTGGACAACACCAGCTACAATCTACTCCTCGGAACCTAGCTTCTATGAGACTATTTGGCTGTTATCTACTACAATGGTGGTTTTCTCTCCCTTCTAGGACACTGAGTCCCTCTGGTTTTTGAAACTGCCCATGACTCTAGGGTGGATGTCAAGGCCCAAGCCTGCCTACTGGAGACTGAAGGATGAATCAATTATCTCAAGTACCACATCTGGGGCTCTCAAGTCCAGCTGCCCCCTCCTGCTGTGGATGGATCCAAGGGGATGCCAGTTTACTTGCCCCAGGCGACTACCGTGCCCCCAAAATCCCATGTCATTGTTGACACCTGGGTCCACATCAACATTCCATCAGGATATTTACTGGAGGTTCAAGGTCTGATTAACTCATCTCCCAAGGAAGTGCTGACCTTCCACAGAATCCTTGATCCAGCATATGCCAGATTGATATCAGTGTTGCTAGCCAACCTGACTGACAAACCAAAAGTTATATGACCTAACCAACCCGCCGCTTATGTTCTCCTGTTATCAATGGGGACTGTTGCTGATGTCTGAAGCTTTAGGGGAATTGAGGGACCTTGGCTTGGAGTCGCCATCCTTGGTTAATTTGGTTGACGCTAACATAGGAAAGGACCTCTCTGATGAACAGCGACTTAGGGTTCAGGAGCTTCTGGAGGAATACTCGGATCTATTCTCCACTTTGACCTACGATTTTGGAAGGATGAACAGAGTCCTCCACCATGTAGAAACTGGGGATGCCCCCCATTTTGGTCCTGGCCTTACCGCAAGAGCAAGGTTGAAGAGGCCCAGGTCACGGTAGAACTCAAACAGCTGCTCGATGCAGCACTCTTGGTTCCCTCGCGTAGCCCTTGGTCCTCCCCACTTTTGCTGGTCCAAAAGAAGGATGGCAAGCACTGGGTGGTGTTGGATTATCGATGACTCAACTCCATCACCAAGAAGGATAGCTATCCTCTTCCCCATATTGACAACTCACTCTGACTGCTTGCAGGTTCCCAGTACTTCTCAGCCATGGACCTCACCAGCGAGTATTGGCAGGTTGAGCTCGCTCCTGAAGACTGAGCCAAGTGTGCTCTAATCACCCACAAAGGGCTGTTTAAGCCTACCTGGATGCCCCAAGGCCTCTGCAACGCCCTGGCCATGTTACAGCGCACCATGGATGGGATCCTTGGGGACCTGAAGCTCTCCTGTGTCCTGGTCTACCTGGATGACATCACCGTTTTTTCGCGAACTTTTAACAGACATGTTGACCACCTTAAGGAAGTCTTTGAGCATCTCCAGAAGGCCTCCATCAAGCTCAAGCTCTCGAAGTGCTCCTTCTTCCAGCATGATCTAGAGTCCCTAGGCCATAAGGTCTCCAAACGTGGCATTCAACCTATCCCCAATAAGGTCAATGCCATAGAAAAGATGTCACGCCCCCAATGCCTATGAGATATTCAAGTCTTCCTAGGTATGGTGGGCTATTACCATCAGTTCATCCCACGGTTTGCCAACTTTGCTGAGCCGTTATTCTACCTTCTACAAAAAATGTTCCAGTTGAATGGCGACCTGAGTAGGAACAGGCCTTCAATGCTCTACGTACAGCTTTATGTACTAAACCTGTTCTAGTTCATCCCCGTTTCAACAAGCCTTTCTTGCTGTTCACAGATGCTAGCGACGTCACTGTGGGGTCTATCCTGGCTCAGCACGATGAGAACCAGGTTGACCATCCCATAGCTTATTTTAGCAAGACCCTAAGCAAGGCTGAGCGAAACTACAGCATCACCGAGAGGGAATGTCTAACAGTTCTTTTAGCCATCAAGCATTTTCAGCCCTACCTCTACGGTACCCATTTTACTATCATTACTGACCATTCTTCCCTTTGATGGCTGCAACAAATGAAAGAACCGGATGAACGGTTGGCCAGGTGGGCCCTACAACTACAAAGCTACAACTTCACCATCATCCACCGCGCTGGTGCTATTCACCAAAATGCTGACAGACTCTCCAGGATGCCGGTATTAGCAGTCCTGACTCTGGAGGAGGATCGGCTCTATGACTTGATAGGACAGCCTGAACGTTGGGAGCTGAAATCCCCCCAGGTCCAAGCCAAACTCCGCCGGATGACTCAAGACACCCAGGTCAAGGATGGGTTACTCTACAAGAGAGTCAACAAGAAGTGGCTTCCCTACATCTGACCCTCCTCTTGCACTGATGTCATCCTGGAAGGCCACACTACTGTTGGGCATGGTGCGGTCAAGAAGACCTATGAGTGTCTGAAGTCACGTTGCTACTGGGACCAAATGATCAAAACCATCCAAGAGGTTTTGGAAGCCTGCATGACTTGCCAATCCCAAGACTGGGCCAACCCTCGATATCAGCACTCCATCGTTGCACCAACCAAGCCCTTCAATGTAGTTAGTATCGACGTGGTGGGTCCCCTCCCCACTGGTCTACATGGTCACAAGTATATTATTCTTGCCATAGACCATCTGACTAAGTGGGTCGAGGCGATCTCAGTTCCTGCAGCCATGGCTAAGGCTACCGCCTTGTTCCTTGTTTGCTCCGTTTTCACCCAGCATGGGTGCCCTTAGACCTTGCTCTCGGACAATGGTTTGAACTTCACCTCCCAGGTAGTACAGGAGCTAACTTCGCTATTTGGAACCACCCAGAGTTTCGCTGCTCCCTACCACCCTTCTACTAATGGGGCAGTAGAACGGGCTAACGGAACTCTTATCTCCATCCTGCAGAAGTTGGCCGCCTCAGATCCTTCCTGCTAGAACCATTATTTTCCCAGCGCACTGCTTGCCTACTGGGTAAGCTATCACCATGTTATCAAAATGTCCCCATTTGAAGCCCTGTATGGGCGTGCCCCACAACTACCCAGTAGCGTCCAGCCTCTGTTCAAAGCCTCCACTCCCGAGAATGCCAATTTAAATATGAGGGCCCTTGCCAATGAAATTATCCAGCTCCAAGCCCAAGCCACTCAAGGCATTGTTATCACCACTGGAAGAGAGACATTCCAATCGAATCTTGGATGACCCTCCTTACCAGAATTTCAACTAGGTGACCTCGTTCTCTTTTATCATCATTGACCTGGAGGCTGACAGAACAAGTTCAACATACTGTGGTCTGGGCCCTACAAAGATTACACAAGGTGAAGTCTGAGTACTCCATTGCCAACATCAACCATGGGACTGTTGTAAAGTGAGTGCATGGTCAGTTCCTCTGGCCGTAATCCCTCTGACAGGATCTTGAAGGGGCCTTGTCAGGATCAAGATAAAAATCATCTCAAATTCCCATCTTCCAAATCTGGCTGTGCTGAATTGGTCATCGATTCCAGCCAAGACAAAACTTTTTAAGGATCATCCTTACCTAGTACTGAGTCACGTGAAGCGGGATTTTCACCTTCTCAGTCAGGTAAGTGACGATATCCATTGAGGACTCCCTCAAGGAGACCTTTCTGGAAGGTTAGTAAAGATCCTGATCAGATGAGGCTCCAAAGATCCCAAAGGCATCAAGTTCCAATGCACCCTATAAATATTGAAGCATTTTGATTTAATAAATTAATTGGTAAACTAACCTACATTTTTCTGTTTCCTCTTTGGTGCTAATTTCCGATTTTCCAGCTTTGAGCCACCGCGAACCCTGGCGCCAGTCCAGAGAACTGTAGCACTGACAGTCATATTCAGGATTCTTGGTCCGGTGTCCTTGATTTTCTGATTTTCTCCTCATCCTAGAAGGGAGACTCTCGCTGTCAATGCTTGTTTCACAGCTTAATTAAAAACTTATTTCTTATTTTCCCTTGTTATTTCGCTCATAACCTCTTGGCATAAGTCATTCTTAATTCTTCCCTTGGAGAGCTTATCTCATTAATTCTGAGATTAATTTCCCCAAAATTGGAGCTTAATGGATTGTAGAGTGCATAATGTCAACTTCTATATAAGTCCGACATCCCCCCTCTCATCCAGCTCATATGTCAAATTCCAAATCTCATTACCAGCAGCTCCTCAATAGTTTGTCTGATCCAGACCTCCGTCTCTTCCAGCAGATGAGTCAGGATGCTTGACAGAACCTCTTTTATGGTCCTTTCAGGACTCATACGCCTAGTCTGGCTCAAGCGGCTAGTCCTTCCATCAAATTGCTGGAAACGGTAACTAATCCCTTTGAAACCAAACTGGCTATCATTTTGAACAACTCTTGATTGACTCTTCCTTTACCATCAATTCCAGAGTTGGACTTTAAAACCCTCCTGGACGCGGCTCCTTTCGCTGATGCTCCAAATATTATTGTAGAAGCTCCAGAGATTATGTCAGTTGCTCTGGATCATTCATTTCTGGCCAGGTCAGACCTGCTCCCTGAGTTCCTCTTCTGACTTGGTCAATTTTACAAACCCGCTGTTCTGGTCTCTGAGCTCTCAATCAGTAACAGTATTCACTTTGAGCTCCCCTACGCTGAACTCTGGGCCCAAGTCACCGAGGCTTTGACTTAAGCGCTGAATCCCTCTGATCTGGATGGCCTTCTGTTTTGGGATACTGGTGCTTATGCTCTTTGCTTTGCTGGCCAAGTTCTTCGAAGTTGGTCTATGAAGCTTCCAGCCTCGCCTGGATTCCACCAGTCATTCAGCTTTAGCTTCCAAGAAGCCTGTAGTCGCCGCTTGCAGGATGCAATCCACTCTCTGAACAACTATCTCTTCTCTGGAGCTTCCCATCAGTATCTTCCGCTGATGGCTTTGATAGGGGGCATGATTCAGCAACCCCGTCAAGCATCCCTTCTTCATTGCTGGCCCACATGTCTGGTGTCCTTGATGAAGCCCGCCGGCAGGCGCTCAGGACTAATCTTCCGGCTCTGGTGCCATATCAGGATTACTTGGGGTTATTTGCCAATTGCCTCTTTTTATACTGTTGCTCTCCTCCCCACTCCAGGGTTTTGCGATTGGCTTCCTCTGACAACTCAATTTCCCTTCCCCTAGTCGCTTTTTCTCAGGGCTCAGCATCCGCTCATTGAACGTTGTATTGTGTAGGTATCGCCCTTGCAAGCGTCCAATTGCATATCAATTTTGATGGGCTGTTCATTCCTACCATGATCCATTTTCCCTCCCCAAAGAGGCAACATAGGCGGAATCATCCCTGTACTAAGGACAAGCAATAAAAATTATAAAAATATATCAGCTTTTTTATCTATGCAGTTTATAATTTTTTCTCAATATCTTTTATCAATTTTCATCTTTATTCTTCTTTTTTACTATGGGACTTGACCTTGTTTTGGTTCAGCGGGCCATCATTTTTCTCAAACTGGGTCCTGGGTACTTAAACCTGCCAGTTTTCTATGGTTCAAAGGCCCTTTTTTTGGATTTAATCATCTAGATTGGTTCAGAGGTCCTTTTTTCAGACTTGGCCTAATCATCAGGACATAACAAACTTAATGGTTTATTGGTCCTTTGGGAACTCTTATTTTTTCCTTGATCCAACGCTTTAGATACTTAGTGTGGACTCGATTCACAACTCTTCCATACAAGAGAGTCTTGATGGAGTAAGCATTGGTCACCATCTTGGCAATTTCTTTGAATAGACCAAATACAATGCATCTAATTTGTTTCAACGTCTGAAACCATGCATACTGTATTAGGAAACTTTTTCCCCTATTCAATATTCTTCTAAGGCCAGTCAGTTTTTGTAGTCCATCAATTTTGCTTGTATCCTTTTCTTCAAAGTTGTATCAAATGCTTGCAATTGCATATCGATCAGGATACTCATCAGTCAGTTCAAGTATTGCTTGGTACTCATCCCAGATGTAGGTTTCATCACCAAATATAGATTCAGTGGCAACGCGGCCTTTCTTCCATATAACAATTCAAACGGTGTCTTCCCCATTGCTGTATGATGACTAATGTTGTAGGCGAACATCACTGAACTCAGGTATGTTCCCCACATGGAAGTTCTCCCTGCAACTAGCTTCCTCAGCGTCGCAGCCAGCGTTCCATTGACCCATTCTACCAGTCCATTTGTCTCTAGATGGGTAGGGTACTGACATGACTCCTTAGATCCCCATTACTTTGTTTAACCTCAGGATCACATGAGACGTGAAGTTGGTCCCATTGTTGCTCAGCAGGACATGCGGACATCCATGCCAGTATATCATTTGATCCAGGATGAACCTCGCGATAATGGTAGCATCTACTCTCATTAGAGCCTTTGTCTCAGCTCATCTCATCAGATGGTCGATGGCAACTATGATGTACTTGATTCCCCCTGTGTCCATCATCAGTGGTCCCATCACATCAATGGACACCGTGTTCCAGGCAAATCAAGGGCGGACCAGTCAGTATCCAGTTGTATTCTTGTGTGGTTTATGCAACTGGCACTCCACGAAACAAGCCAGATGATCTGCGACA
>JAKSZP010004401.1:0-74470 GCA_022478985.1 Massospora cicadina
ACACAAATGGAAGAAACGGATGGGCACCTGGATTCCAATCTGGTTCCTTTGTTATGACATTGAAAACCTCACAGTCTTCATAGGCGGTACACCCTACTAGCCCATTAGTTGCCATGCCACTCAGGTCCTAGTCACCCACCACCCGTGGCCCCAGCCACGCCAAAGGCTAAGTCGTATCTTTTGAGTTCCTTTGTTTTCTGCGCTCTCTTCCCATTTCTGTTTTCCGCTTTTCCTGCTCCTACATATTGGATGTGTGTCTGTCCCCTGGTCGGCCATCCACATATTAATAATAAAATTATCCTTCCATTAATTTTCTGTTTATGGGATCAATCCTCGACAACATGTTACTAAGTTTTCAAGTTAATCTGGCAAATCATGATGCAAAATACCATAATATTGTCAACAATCATGAAGAAGGTGTCCTAATCTATTGATCCAATGACTTGCTACATTGTTATCAAACTTTTAGAAGAATACATCCCCTGATAACTATTGCCAATCCTTTCTTCATGTCTCACACACTTGAAACTGCGACCTGGCCTGCTAATTTTATTAACATTTCAGTATGAGCCATAGTGTGAAAGGCACCAATACGCTAGTTGCTAAATGAGTAATTTAACATTTCTACAGTCAGAGCCCCCAAACAAGATAGTACATCATACACAAAATTCGTAAGTCTGTTGGCTACACTGGCACCTTAGAATAGAGGATCATACTAAAAAGAGTCCTAAACTGTATATAAGTAATTGGGTCTGTCCCTTAAAGGGCTGCAGCACTTAAGTGACAGCCTTTTATAGCTCTGAAGTGTACTTCATGGCGTCAAGGTACCATTTTTTGAGATCTTAATTATAAAAATTTTGAAATCTAAACTGAAAATTGGAAATGGGGTTATTTTGATGGGGAATTATAGATATTAATAAGATAAAGTTAATTGTACAGCTTCTACTTGGTATATATATATAGGTGCGGCGGCTTGGTTGCTTCTGTGAACCTTACAGGATTTTGGGCTTTATGGAAGATTTAAGGCTTCTATAATTATTCTGGCCTCTTATTGGAATGTTTTATTTGATAAGTAGCTCATGGTGCGTTTGAAAAATTTTACACATTCAAATTTATAAATTTTGTCTCAAATCTGACATGCTCAATTAGCTGCAGTTTTAGATGTTTTGAGCCCTGTAAACCTTTAAAAATGTCGCTTTAACCTATCTTGATCTACTGGTTTTTGATCTCTTACGCCCTGGGGATTCTCTGGGTGAGGCATTAGTATCAGTATATGGGGATATTGATGCAATATAGCAACCAGGCTTGGCCTTGATCGTCACATCTCCTTCTAAGACTCAATCCTTAGTGGTGGCGTTGTTGGCGGTGATTTTGGCTTTTCTATATAACTTTCAATGTGGCTGTGGGCACATCTAGAATATTTCAGGCAGGGAAATTCTTCTCTGGCCTGCTGATATAGATGGCGATTTCCATCACAGGGTCCTGCTATTCTGAACGTATAATCAACTAGGCAACGCGAGCTCCTATCTTGTCCTCACTGGTGGGATAGACAATTTTGGGTGTATGGGCTTTTTGGATGTCACGTAGGTTGCAGGAACTAAAACTCTTATCTAAATGTTGTAAGTAGTTTTGGGAGTGGGAAACTCTGAGCGTCCTTTGAGGTGGACAGGTGGGTAACAATATTCCCCAGGAGGGAATGATAATCAAGACAATATCTGGTGCTGGAGGATGGTTGTTAAGAGGAAGTAACAAGCCTAAATGGAGGCCTGTTATCCTTCATGAATCTAAATTGTCATCCACAAAAATATTATTTGAGTTTGAACTTTATTTAATGTGA
This sequence comes from Massospora cicadina, assembly GCA_022478985.1. Classification (NCBI taxonomy): domain Eukaryota; kingdom Fungi; phylum Entomophthoromycota; class Entomophthoromycetes; order Entomophthorales; family Entomophthoraceae; genus Massospora; species Massospora cicadina. The sequence continues at coordinate 1,838 of JAKSZP010004401.1, forward strand.
TAAATACTGTCTTATTATGTTTGCTGGATAAGGTTTTCTAACAGGATATGGATAAAGCCCTAAACCATGATAATTCACCATATAAAAATTTGGATCTGTTGGCTACATAGGTGTTTTATAATAAGAGATCATATCAAAGATAGTCCTAAACTAGATATATGCCGATGGGTAACATCCCTAGGGAAGCTGCAGAACGTAAGCAACTGCCATTCCTAGCTCTGAGGTGTAATTCATGTTTTCCTATGGTGCCAGGTTTTTGGGTTCCAAAATATGAAAGTTTTTAAAATTTAAACTTTATTTTAGAATTGTGGTTATTTTATTGGGTATTTGAATACTAATAAGACAAAGAAGAAGTTATACATCTTCTGCTGGGATATTTATAGGAGAAGCGGCTTATTTGCTTCTGTGAACCTTACAAGGCTTGGGGCTGTATGATAGATGTAAGGCTTCTGGAATTATTCTGCCTTTGTTGGAAATGTTTTTAAACTCCAAGTAAGTTCACAAGTGTCAAACGAATTTTTGTGCATTAAAACCTATAAAATATGGCCTGATTCTGACCATCTTAATCAGCAATAGTTTTACATTGTTTAAAACTCTGTAAACTTTTTTAACCACCATTTGAGCCTCTAAATCTGCAATTTTCTTATATTTAAGCCCTCAGGATTTCTAGATAAGGCCCCAATTTTCCTATAGGGGAATATTGAGGCAATGTGGCGATCTGACATTGTCTTGATAGTCACACATCCAAGGTGTGTTTCCTTTTCACTTTAATCTATATCAATTCAAATACCAATACTTGTGAACCCTGGAGCAAAATTCGACCTTCCTGCCTCTCCCGCCCTTGGGGTTTCTCTATAAGACCCACAGTTGCCCCTCAATTTAATTTGTGGTTAGTTATGGGGCCTTTGGTTTAAGTTTGAACAGATCTTAACCTCATATACCTTAGAACGTCCCTCTAAGGAGTCCCTATGACAGCTGATCCTTTGCCATTTGAGATCTCCATTGGTCATTAACGCATCAGTTGTAGTTGGCACTGAGGCTTGACTACAACTGCACAGGTCAACTACTTTTATACAATATTATATGAGAAGCTGTGAGAAGACAGTACCCTATTAAAGAGGATAAATAAATTTATTGTCAAAGGTTTATATCAAATAGTCTATAAATAAGCTAAGTGAAAGTAAAGGATCACTTACAATTTTCTCTTTCTCATCATAAATAAGCTATACAGTAGAGTACCAAGCTGCGCATAGATATTCCGGAGAATGGTAATGATCATTGGCTTGAATTTTGGGAATAAACCCCTTGATATTTATTTTTACATTGGTGGGAAAGGGAGAAAATATGACAATAGCATGGGATTTAATTTACAACGCTGGAAAGCCTCATAAATTGATTGCTAAGTGATTTGGGGATATTGCTAGTGGGGTGGTAAGTATTTGATTCTTAATAGCTATTCAGCTACATAAATAAACGTGGACATGTGGGCAAGGTATTCCACTATGACTTAATTTAATGGACTTCCAGTGATGTAAATGCAATCCGTCATAACTAAATTCAACAGATTAATATCAGCGTCAAGGCCCAAGTAATTTAAATTAAATTTAATTGAGGCACGCCGACCAGGGGACAGACATTGCTGAGCACTACCAAAGAAAATCCACACCAAAAGTTGAAACAACATGGCTGAGGCCCTGCGAACAACGTAAAAAAACCAAAAGCTAAACACCAACCAAGTTAGAAGTGAGAACCGCTAACTGACCATGGCAGAAGGAGAGGGGGACCAGGAGGCTGAGATAGCTCATCTGTGGCTGATAGGCAGCGGCACAAAGCAGAGAGAGCAAGGGCGTAGGCGCATTTTGGGAGTGGGGGTCCAGGTAGGGAAGTGGAGCTGGCCAAGGGATAACTTTTATGAGGCATTTAGAAAGATAAGTGGCAAAGGAACTTCTCACATCAAGGCAGATGTCGCGCAAGGAAGGACCTACTTCTATAATTTTGGGGGTGAGGCGGGTCCTCATGCTAAACTTAGCTTGTTGCGCCAAAGCTCTGAGATTATTGTTGGCAAGGTGGAAATGGCGGAGGTATTCTCGTTTTGTGGGAGGGGGGGGGGGGGGGGGGGGGGGGGGGGGGGGGGGGGGGGGGGGGGGGGGGGGGGGGGGGGGGGGGGGGGGGGGGGGGGGGGGGGGGGGGGGGGGGGGGGGGGGGGGGGGGGGGGGGGGGGGGGGGGGGCGGGGGTCCACGTGAGGTGGGACAGGGCCCTTTGATGCAACCTCGATGGACAAACTTGCGGCATTTAAGAGCAATACATCATTAGTGACAGATATCTCTTCAAATAACTGATGGTCAGATCAGAATATGGGGCACCTGGGCGAGGCGCATAGTAGCAAGGGGAACTGGGCCTCATAGTCAGCACTGATGAACTCTTCAAAGCAAGGAGGGCTTACTGATTTGGATACAGGCTCACCTGATTCATTGACTTCATCCAAATAATTCCAGGGATTTTGTTTTATGGTAATTAATTTGGGAGAATGTATTGGCATGGAAGAGCGTGTCTTGGGATAAATCACGTGCGGCTTAGAATTAACTGGAGTCCAGGAGGACCCCTGATTGGTTGTTTGAGGAGAAGTGGCTTGAGGACACTGCTCCTGATTGGCTGGGGCAGGCCAGCTGCAGATTCTATCTTTTTGATAGGAGGGAGAGGAAATCGCCCTGGGGGAAGAAAGTAACTGGGTTGGTGATTGGGTCATCATGTGAAGAGTTGGGTGTGAGGGCCGCGGCTTGGGTGTTGGAGGGGCAGCGCCATTTTGAATGGTCTAGTTTGAGACAGGTAGGGCAGATGGTGCGCCCTCCATCCACTCGGTCCCAGAAAGGATGGTCTGGGGTGGAGGGAATGATGGTGCGAGGGGGAATCGAGAGGGCAACCTCCAGTGAAGTGGGATGTATAGTTGCAAGGCCCAAGGGCCTGCAAGGCGGAGGCTCCCACAGGAACCACAAATTGGAGGATGGGATCTGAACTGTATGCTGACAAACTGGTCAACAGTTCATTGTATAAAATATTAGGGGGTAGGTGGGTAGGGAGGCCCGCGAACTGAACCACTAGAGCGGTATCAGTAGGCAACTAGGTTTGAGTGGTAGGGATAGGTACACCCTGGAACACCAGGGGAATGGTAGCTGCAACTACTGCATCATTTCACATGAGAAGCCAAGGTCAAAATACCCCTTGAAGGGGCAGAAGTTGATGAAGCCAGCAGGATGCAAAGATCCTAGGTAAGTTTGATGATAGGTTGGTCAGAATATGGGAACAACTTGCTATATTCAACCTGAGGCTGATATGCATGGTGCTCAAGGAGTACTAGGGGGCAATGGGGCATCACCTGATTGCAGGTGAGGTGTAAAGCTAGGTCTTTAGGTGGGACAAAGCAACCGGCTGAGTTGGGGGGGCTAGCAGAACCAGCCCAGGAGTGTTTTGGCAGAGGCTGAAAAACATTAGGAGGGGGGCGCCCCCTGCCCCACGGAGCAGCAGCAGGCGTCGAGCTCGTCAACATAGGGACTGGAGAGGGTTGACGACAAGTGGAGTTGTGCTTTTATATTAATTTATCAGAATTTGACCAAAAAGTGGGCGAATTGAGAGAAAAAACTTAAGGCAAGTAATGGCCCAAGTAATTGAAGCCTTAGTCTAAGTACAAATATAACTGAATTAATATTATTGAATGGTTAGTCAGACCAAATTGAAAAATTTTTCCCACTTAACCAAACATTCCCATGCAGAAATTTTTGGGGCTAGATGGTGACTAAAAATATGAGGCTAATAGTCCAGGACTACATAACATAAGCTATAATCTGATGCTTCTGAATGTGCACTATGTAAGTGCAGGTATTCTTTAAGGACACCTTGATCTATCCTAGTTGCAAAGATGGCATTAGAGGTAATGATGGAGTTTCATATTGATCAGAAAGTTGGCGGGTATCTTAACATATAACCCTTTAGGAAGTTGAAAAGGATGCTATCATTTTAATGAGGGCCTGATGCCCAGTTTGATAGTACACTTTTGTCTAGTGTGGAGTGGGATCCCATTGTACTTCGCAATTCATTGAGGTAAATTTAAGGTGTTTTCCCACTTTACAACATTTAATGGGAATAACTCCCTCATTAGATTCAACCTTTACAGTTAAAGAAGGTTGTGATTTGGACTCAAGCTGAACAACTGCTTCAGCTTCTGCCAGCACTTGAAGCTGTAAAGGCACAGTATGCACGTTGTCTTCTCATCTATAATCCACTTCTGACAAAAGGTTTTCCATCTCTCCGTCCATCATTGAAAATGATATCTCAGTGGAACCAATCAAACGCATGATAAACTGTGACTACCAGGCTGTTAAAATCTGGGCTGGATGATAATCGCTTCTGCGCTCTGATTTCAACTGCACAGATCCTTGATTACTTGCGTTGAATGATTGAAAATAGATAAACTGGTGCAATAATAGTATGAAGACTATTATTAAAGTTGATTACTCAAAAGCCACGTTGAATAAAGGGTCCAACGTTAAACAGGTGCTTCTTCTTATTGAAGATATGTTAGTACTGGTAGGGAACACTTTCCTATTCTCTTCACGCAGAGCCAAACGGAGACTTTATAATAACAACATAAGGATATCTGATCCTTACACTCTAATCCAAGAGTATTGCTATACAACCAATGTATAAAATTAAGTTACTATCGGGTAAAATCTAAATTTTATTAGGGAATATTTGGGGGTTTTATAGTATTATCAGCGCACAACTTTCTAGCTGTACGCTAGAAATTATTTGTTCTCCTATACTGGATTGACCCTCAAGTTTTAGGCACCAAATTTCGTCAGGTATCCTTGCCTTTATTTTCTTAGGTAGCGTAATTCTCACTGTTTTGGTGACTAATTTATTGGTGCCAGAACTCAATACCAAGTGAATCAATTGTGTTGGCCAATGACGATTATATCATTTTGTCCCAAGCGTTAGAATGCCTAGGTAGTTTCTGACAACTCCCCAACCATTTGCTCTGAATCATCCCATATTTCAGCTATTAGTTGTTGCTCCAAAATACAATTCTTGCTCAATATTGTCAGGGATGATTACCAATTAGATTATCTTTAGCCAGTGACTGATGCTGAAATATAAAATTGTCCCACTGCAATAATTTGACTATTGGGTGTTGTTCCCCCATTGAATTTTGCTCAATATTTCTGAGGATGATTCCCGACTAGAATATCTTTGATTGGATACCAATGCTGAAATATTAAATTATAATCACCAAAAATTGAAAAAATGGTCAATAGGTGGATAATGTGGTCAACTGAAATTCCAACACAGGTTAGGTTATTATTGGGTGGAATCATGGATATAACACAAGCGGGAATGTTATCGCCTACCACAAAGTATTGTCTTCAAATTGGCTTTTAACTCATGTTTCCTCATAAAAGAGGCCCCAAAAGTAGCTCATAAATATTATGAGGTAAAATAATATGAGGTGAAGACATCACTTTAGTGCCAAACATCAGTGGCAAAGATTATACGCTCCCAGAGAGTAGTGGCATTAGGTCCCATGTGCCATATTCTTTGCAGTGGCCAATATTGGGTTCATTCTCCAATTTTTTTATTAGTTTTAGAAATGACGTTGATATGGGCTCCATTGTCCACAATTGCCTGGACTAGCAGGTTGTACATGCTAATATCTTAGTAAGGACCCTCAGCGTGATTATCTGGGCTATTAATCATGTGAATTTCAAGTGCATCCACTTGACTTAAGTAATAAGGTTAATCATTGTTCGCCTGTGGCTGCATAGCAGTAGAAAACTCATTTGTTATATTCATATGGGACGTTTTCCCAATGTGAGTGCATTCCATTGAATTTGGGGCAATAAATGGCATTTTAAACTTTCAGTGGATTTAGAATATCTCATTTCTACTTCGCCAGAACTTTCCCAAATCTGTGTCCATAGTTGCATTTAGTAAATGAATACTTGACTCCTTCTTGTAGGGCTTAGTATTAGGAGTGCTAAAAATAAGGGCACAACGTCAGAGGTAATTCACCATTTCAATGATAGTTGTAATGGAACTTAAAACTGTAACATGGCCCAATACAATTCTATGTGAGGCTTTCAGGTATGGCAGAATGCAATATGAGCATCATAATGACTCAGATCTTGGGCCCCATAAAACAATTGAGCCTCATTAAAACCAACCCATAAAGGCTAAAACTTCCTCTCTAACTTTAAATTTATTTGATAGGAAGGCGATTTTGTGCCCTATCATCCGTTCTGCTCCGCCAAACTCATCAATAACAGTGTTATTAGTGTTAAAGTAAAGTTATGATGACATCAGTTGTCTTTGTCAATACTAACTTGACTATAGGATCCAGTAAGATCATTGTAGCCAGTTTAGTATGGTCATTGGTATTTCCCATTATAATTTTAAATAACCATGAATAGGTATAAATATCTCCATACTTATCAAATTTAGGCAAGTTGACTGGGTTTACTGAAAGAGAAGGCTCCATAGTAACTTGGGGGTCAGGTTTAACAATAAGGGCAGTCGCCGCAGCAGGGTTGGCAGTCACAGCTGAAAAATGTACATTTAAACTGTTGGGAACAGTAGCCACAACTTTCTCCCTAGAAACTTTGGAATTAGAAAATCAACAAATCAGCTTGTAAATGCGCTTGTCTGCGCTTATTCATAGCGCTTTTAAGATCTTAGCGTAGTTACTTTACTATGCTAGTAAAGTGTTACCATTCTGCCATGAATTTTTGTTCAGCCTACTTCTGCTTCTGGATAGACTTAACTAACTGAGAATAAGCCCTTTATTTCATGCCCTTGAGATTGGACCTGGCTGCGTAAAGTTTTTAACTCTTAATATATTTTTAGTAATAGTGGGAACTGCTTCTTCCACTGGCCCTTGTGGAAATAAAGCTTTATAGAATCAGTCAAAATGCTATTACTTAAGGGACCTTCAAAAACTGGGTTCATCATAAGGAATATATGGCGAGTCACCATAACAGTTGTCTCTAAAGTATTGCATTTTTAGGTTTTGTTTAATAGAAGACAGGGTACCAAAAGTGGCCTTTATAGTGAGCATCATGTGTTGTAATTGGCACTGAGGCTCAACTACAACTGCACAGGTCAACTACTTTTGTATAATAAATACAGGAAACTGTGAGAAGACAGTACCCTAAAAACAGAGGATAAATAATTTATTGCCAAAGGTTTTTATTAGATAGCTTAAAGTAAACTATTTGAAAGGAAAGGGTTTCCTAAAATTCCATTCCCATAATAATAACCTACATAGTAGAGTATAAAGCCATGCATAGTTACTTTGAGAAATCATAATAAACAGTAGCTTAAATTTTTGAGGATAAAACCCTCAATGATTGTTTTTATGCTGGTGGGGAAAGAGAAATTATTATAATAAAATGGGATTTATTTATAAATCCAGAAAGCCTTGTAAATCGTTAACAAGTGATTCAGGGGATATTGCCAGCAGGGTTATAAAGATTTGATCCTCAATAGCTATTCAGCTACTTATATAAATGTGGCATGTGCGCATGTGAGTCTGTCATAACTTAGTTGAATGGATTGACGGCAACTTCAAGGAAATCTGCTATAAGCTTAATTTGACAGATTATCAACATCAAGGGATTAAAAATCTAACCTTCGTTTAAATCAACTATTAATAAATCAAAAATATTGAATGGTTGGTTATACTAATTAGCAATAAAACCCATTATGGGTGGTAGTCTTCTTCCAATTGGGCGCCATCCTGAATTTACAAGTCTTTTTCACTGCACCATTTTTCGCCATAAAAATTAATATATCATTTATTCTAGCCTGAAATGCTTCATTTCTGGATGTGGGCGCTGTTCTAATGCAAGATCATGAAGTTCATGAGCATCCTGTTGCTTATTTTCCTGGAAGTTCAATGTAAGGGAGCGCGCTTTCGCCATGATGACAAGGAGCTAGCTGCAATTGCATGGTCGCTGATGCATTGGAGTCACCTCCTGCAAGGGACAAAACACACTGTGACTTTGAGGACTTATTTTAAGTTCCCTTTCTCTTATTGGACCCCTTAAAACTGTCCCATCAAAAGACTAAAACACTCCATAATGTGCTTAATTTTTACTTATTGTATGAGTTTGTCATGGATTCCTGAACATCCTACCAAAAATCCTGAGCCTAAATCTCTTAAAAGATCAGAACCAGCAGAGGACTCAGAGCTTACCACAATTAAGAAAGCTTATATGATCATAACACTGTCACCTCCTGATATTGCTGCAGTTGCTCATCCCCGCCTAGCTCCACATTAATAGCTACCAACGAGACTATACCTTCTTAAACTCCTTATTAATACCAATCATCTGAGCTCTAATTAAGAAACCCAGATCACCCAAACACATTAATCAAGTATCTGGCATCCCATCCTACAGCTGCAGGACCACACGGCACTCCTGCACATTTCAAAAGAATACTCCTAGCCATGAGAAGAGCAATGTGGCGGATCCACATAAGCGGCCAAACCTTTCACTGAGGACGCCCAAGGCTAACTCACAGACAGGAAATCAATGACCAAATAATCACAGACAATATAATATGCAGAAATCCGAGTACCATAGCCATAATAGATTACCTGGACTATATGGATATACCATACAACCTGGAAACTCAAAGAAGAGCATGGAGATACACACATTACCCTCTACTCCAACCCAGGATAAGAGCACATGTATGGAGGTGCATGAGAAGAGTATACTGCACAGCAGAACGGTCAAACGCCACTCACACCTCATTTTATAATATGTGGTTAGTATGGAAGCCTAGCCCACCGTTTAGAACAATGCCCAACATCAGTGGCTGTATAGAAAGAGGCCATGCGCCTATTCCGCCAAGAAAGTGGACAACCATTCAGCCTAGCAAGGAACATGTTCGCTATAAACATGGACTCTCCTATCCATCCATCCCTCAGGGCGTTAATGGTAGCAATAGCACTATGAACGATCCATACAATAGTACTGGAATCGTTTACAGGAGCAGCGCCTACAATCCAAGAAGCCATTAATCGTTTCCACTGCTATATATTGGAACATTTCCAATAATGGCTGTTTGGACACATGACCCCCATATCAGAAGGACAATCAACACATGGTTTCCCATATGGTTCCTAGAGGTTGATCCTTTCCTTCACACATGCTGCATCCAAGAATAAGCCATCATAACCCCCTTCCCTACCGTCCTAAACTTGGTGATCCTGGAGACAACAAGAGGGGCCTTGAACCCTCTGGAGTGTCTTTTAATTTTTCAAATCTCAATAGTTTATCCCCACTACATCAGAAGTGTTTGTCCCCTGGTCGACCTTCCCCAAATAATTATAATAATACTAATAATCCCTGACCATAGTAATACTATTAAAGTTGCCTGGTCACTACCTATAAGAAGGTTCACTCATTGATGTAGTTTTATCTGCCTAAAGCTATGACTTTGAGGGCCAAGATAGCTTAATTAAGTATTGATCCTGGTAAATCCCTTTTTGTCTGCTATTCACAGAAGGATAAATTAGTCTAATTTAATAAAATATTTAAAGTCCCCTTCATCTTGCGTTCCCATATCATAAGGGAACATCATGAACCACCCATCATGAGGAACTCAGGTGTGAAAACTCATCAATTTGGTAAAAAGGGCATATGAATGGTTGAGGCCGATTATTTAAAGTCCCCATATGGAGTGACCATTGTCTGTCTTGTATGCGCTCTAAATCAAACTAAGAATGTTAAAATGGCCTCCTTAATCCTCTGCAGCAATCATAAGGCTCATGGACTTCTATCTTAGCTGACATTATTATTTGTGTTCTCTTGTTCAAAGAAAATGACGCCTTAATAGTAGTAGTTGATCATTTTACACATAAACCATCTTTATCCCACTTCTAACATCTTTCTCACCAAAGGACATGGCCCAATCGCTTGTCACATACACTTCTCAATGTTTGGTAACCCACAAGAGATTGCAGTGACAGAGGTATATATTTTACCTCATGGTTTTAGGAAGCACCATATGAGATATTGAAAATCAAAAAGTCTATGTCCTCAACCTATCACGCCCATGCGATGGCCAAACTGAATTCTCAACCACTCATTAGATAAACCTTTAGCGCTATTCTACTGGCCACATGATACTTGGTCTCTAGCCTCCCTTTATCCCAATTCTCTTAAAACAAGACACTGTAATCTTCCACAGGTATGTCCCCATAATTGCAAATCTGGGTTACAATATAACCTTTTCAATGATTTCAAGAATCCATGGGATTATTCCAGATGTTGAAGTCTTTTCAAAACTACATCCAAAAGATTACCAGCAGGTTCAAAACCAGCCCACAAAATTAAAAATGATGCCAAGAGGTTTTCAGATATGAAAAGGCGTGCAGACCCAAACTATCAAGTGGGTGACTTATCATGGTCAAAAACCAAGTTTTCATCTCAATTTGTCTTGTCATAAGTTAACATCAAAAACAGGTCCATTCCCTGTTTCTTTTTTAGTACTAGATGGTCCCATTCCCTGTTTCCAAAGTCTAAACCTTTGATAATTACTATTCAAGATACCATCACATTGGAAGATTCATCACTCTTTCAACTTTCCTCGCATTCTCCTTCTAAAAGACTAAAACCTGGCTGAAGTCAAATTTCTAATGGTGGATAGCACCTCGGAATTTCAATAAGGAGATTAGTTTGCAACACATCAAACGCAGCATTCACTACTTGGTGTCGTGGAAACAAAATATGACATATGAGAACAGTTGGGTTACCTCCAAATAATGTAGAATTGTTGCAAAATGATTACTGATTTTTTAAAAAAAAACCCCTACAGCACTCCCATTGTCCCATTTAAAGGCAGTCGCTATTGCAGCAACTAAACTCTCAGTAACTTACAAAATTATGGCTTATTACAGGCCCCTAAGAATGGAGTGGACCCCATTTTTAGAAAAATTATTATAAGGGTCTCAGCTGTAGCTATCTAAACTGGACTGAATCTTGAACCCCTATAGGATCAAAAAGAGTACCAACCCTCATGCTCTGCTCTTGCCAAGAGTGGTGTCCTAGTGCAAACACTGAATGAGAGGTGGGTGGCTAACGCCCCTCCCTTCTTGACCTATTCTAATAAATTCTTGGGAGCCTTCTTGTAAAAATTTGGATTATTCTTCCACTTTTGGATAGTAACTCGCTTCATCTCCCTTGTTCACGTTCCCAGGTTCCTTGTATGTGAATAGTTGAATAGTCAATTATTAATTATACTGGGCAGTAATAGTATGAAGACTACTAATCTAATTGAGCTTTATTTAGACACGATGGTTACTATGTCCAACACCAACATGGTCAAGCCATAATCTTGATGTTATTTTGAAAAAGCTGAAGGACTTCTTCCCTCTTTGTTAGAACTTAATCTCACTCAGTTCAGAGGTTCTTCCCATAACTTCTGTAGAACTTAATCTAGGGTTAGGTTCAGTTTTCTTCTTCCTCTTCATTCAGGAACTGCAGAGATATCAATAAAATAGATAAAGGATCTTCTTGTCCTTCCAACTCCAGTCTTAAGAGAAAAACAGTCTAAATTATAAAGTAATTAATCTTTAGAATATCTTTCTCTCTAATTATCTATATGCTTTATTAAGAATATTAAAAGTAAATATATAGTGAATATGGCGCCCAACTCTTCAGTTGGCGCCCCAATTGGAAATGGCAGCTTTTGCTGATATATACCCTCCAAAGTCACGTGAAACAATGATCTTCCTCTTTATAATAATTGAATTCTTCTCCTACTTAAATTGCGACCTCTTCTGAGTTGAAACAAAGAACGTGTCCCAACATCTTTGCTCAACTTCCATCAAATTACCCTTATTTGGAAGCAAAATGCTTAGGTAATGGGACACTTAACCATTAACATCAGGTTGCAATCCAGAAAGGGTTAACTCAAAAGTTGCTTTATCTCAGATGAAATCACTTGCTAGTAATTCATAAACTCTTTAGTCAATTGGCAACTAACCCCAATTGACTCTTACAAGTCAATTAAGTTACCAATAATAAATTAGACTCACTAATCACTTGTTTATTGTTGGGTATAATCCCCAATGAAACACTCATTGAGCTGGTGTAATGTAGTCCAGTGTTTCTATAAATATTTGCTTAGAATTTTTCTCTGAACAATAGTTATTTCATATATAATTGATAACTCCCACATCCATTAGTGGAATGAACTTCCTTATGGACAACCAGATGAATCATAATTAATGAAGTTGGATAGAGTGGAAAAAATACAACACATCCCCTCACTTGACTAGATTATCCAGCAATGAAGAAATTACAGAGGCTTTCACCGCTTCAATTCAGACTGAGTCTTTAAGCATGGTTATTTGGAGTTCTCTTGTTCCATCTCCATTCCTTGCTCAATGCACCTCTAGATAATCTTTCTTCTTAGTGCATTTACATTCTGTGTCCTTCTAAATAAAGCCTCCACAGAGCTTTATTCCCATGGCCCCATACCATGCCATCCTAGTTCAGGTGTTCTTGCAAATAAAATGGTCTGGAAAGCCTGTTTTCTCCAGTTTGGGGTTATACAAACCCCGTTATTTAAAGGATTTTTGGGCAACTTCTCCAATTCCTTGTTCCATGTATTCTTCCAGGCTGGGCTTAACTTCTTTAGGTACTACTACCAGCAAATCCGGTTTCAACCTATTCTGATTCTATCTACATGATTTCTTCTTTCAGAAACTCAGGACTACTCGTGGTGGACCCAGTTTTAACCCAAAATGGTTCTACCAATAACAAGGGTACATCACCAGATGCTTTTTGTTGATAATAAATAAATATCAAAATTCAATATATTTTTTACATTTTTATAACTTTATACATTACTCTTTAAAATTTTTATCTTATAATATTTTTTGGTATTTTTTCCTTATTTTTTGCAATGTGACCTAATCTATAAGTAGGTTTAGAGGCTCATCTTTTTGCCCCCTACTCTGGCTCAGCAGTTCTTTTTTAATCTAAACTTACCCAGCTATTGTGTTTCAGGAATCTATTTTTAAGACTTAACCACCTCTCATGTCTCAGTACTTACCTGAAACTTGACCAGCACTAGTACTTAACCTATTTTTTTAGGTTCAGTGGTCCTTTGGGGAGATTGCACTTAAATCTCTTCTAGATTTATTACTTAAGATATTTCATATAACCCACTTCACTACATGACCATCTGCAATGTTCTTAATTTATTTAGGCATCAGTCACCAACTTAATTAAAACTTCAAACGTATCTGAACGCAAAGCATCCAGATTATTTCTTTGGCTAAAACCATGGGTGTCACAATAGGCTACCCTATCACACACATGGTACTCTTGTATCTCTGGCCAGTTTTTGTCATATGTCTATTTCTCTTTAGTCCTTTTCTTTAAGGTAGTATTAAATGCCTGAGATTTCAGTTCAATAATTATATTTTCTAGATAATCAGGTACTGGTTGGTACTCATCCCCGCTGCTGGCTCTATGGCAGAATATAAAACCGGTGTTAAAGTTGAATTTCATCCATAAAGTAATTAAAACGGCATTTTTCCTGTCATCATATGAAAACTTATTTATAGGCAAAGGTAACAAATTTAAATAAGTTCCCTCAAGCGAAAGATTTCCCTTGACCAATTTTCTTAGCATTTCAGCTAGCTTTCCATTTACTTATTCAACCATTCTTTTTGTTTCTGGCCAATATGGAACTGATTTCACTCTTCTGATTCCATAAATTCATTAAGCCTCAGGATTACATATGAGTTAAACTTGGATCATTGACATGTAAGATAACTCGAAGGCATCCATGCTGGTATACCATGTCATAATCATGGGTTGATACCATTGATCCTTTGTTGTTTGAGGGCCAGATGACCCAAAGTTCAATGGTGTTGGTTACTTACCTGGGTTGCTTCTCTTGGTTAAGAAGTCTTATTTAATCCAAATAACAAGTCTGGTGTGGTAATTTCCAAATAGATACAATTTTCAATTAAAATTTTGAAAAGAGGAGAAAAAGCATGAAGTTTATTTCTCAATACCAGCTTTTAAGAGTAATCAGAGAAGTTTATTGGGGAAAATCTAAGCTTCCCAAGCCTAGATCTAATAAGATAAATAAATCAGGGATTCAATGAAAGCTTAATTATTTCAGTTAATCTGATTGAGCTCATCTCATAGCTTTGGTTTGAATCCTGAAGTTGGGTGGCTCTGAGTCAGCAATATTCTGTCATATTGGTCAGGGTTGATCGCCAATTTCAATCATAGTCAACTTTCATTGGGGATGATGCCTGACAGAATTTTGGGCTTCTAGATCAAATTGGGATTGATCACTGACTTTGATAGCTGTCAACTTTTGTCAGGATTATCCCCAACAGAAGTTTGGGCTTTGTGATCAGTTCAGGATTGATTTAAAATATTCTATGTATCTGGATTCACTGTTTGGGTAGGAATCCTAATAATACCCCCTTCTAGATCTTGGCGCAGGGGGGAAAACAGATGGAGAAAATGACTATGTATGCAGTTTATGACTTTGCCCTGAACAACCTCTACAATTGGGTGTTCATTGCCCTGTCTAAACATGACTCAATAATGCCCTGACCAGTTGGTGCCCAATTTGTGATCACGACCTCCATGCTGGTGATGGTAAAGTAGTACTACGTCACCTGGTTGTAAGGTGTGTAGGGGATTGTGCTTATTGTTAAACTGAGCAGTTTCTCTACTGGTTGTGGCGGACAGGTTTTTGGCAGCCAAGGCAATAAGTCTTTTGATTTCATTTTCAATTCTTTGCATAGAGACCTCAGGTGCTTCAGGAAAAACTTGGTCAAGCACCGCCTGGACTTTGGAAGGCAGATGGGGATTTCTGCCATACAATGCTTGGAATGGTGACATCTTAGTAATTCGATGGTAACTGATCTGATAGGCCAAAATTGCACTAGGCAGATATTGGTGCCAATGAAGGGGGTCAGATATAGCCATTTTCTGAAGGGTTGCATTTAGAGTGCCATTTACCCGCTCTAACATTCCATTGGTTGCAGGAGGTAGGGGGTGGAGAATACTGAGTGGTTCCCATCAGGTCGGCTAAATCTTTCACTAGCGTCAAGTGTAAAGTTTGTTCATTATCAGAAAAAATGACGTTAGGGCACCCATGTTGGGCATTAATCATTTTATACAAAAATGTGGCGGTGGCTTTTGCTG
This sequence comes from Massospora cicadina, assembly GCA_022478985.1. Taxonomy (NCBI): domain Eukaryota; kingdom Fungi; phylum Entomophthoromycota; class Entomophthoromycetes; order Entomophthorales; family Entomophthoraceae; genus Massospora; species Massospora cicadina. The sequence continues at coordinate 17,087 of JAKSZP010004401.1, forward strand.
AAGCAGTGGGGAGCGATATGGCTTCAATACACTTGGTTAGATGGTTTACAGCTAGTAGGAGGAACTGATGTCCATTGGAGGTTCTAGGAAAAGATCCTACAACATCAATGCTAATGGTATGGAATGGTTCACAAGGTGGTACCATTGGAGGTTGAGAGCAGGGATTAGGTCTGGCTTGGCTTTTACATATAGACAGAACTCCAATACATCCTGGATAGAAACAAGCATTCCCTCCTAATAACATTAAGTTTTTGCCACTGGTAGAATTTTACAAATTCCCCATGGCTGACTTGCCTATGTCCCTCTAATATGGTGTCAAATTAAGCCAATAATCTTACATAAGACACCCATTGTTTAGACACAATTTTGCACAATTGTCCGTTTTTGATTTGGAGATTTACCGACCTTTTTGCTAATTCTTGTTGAAGGGTTGGGGATTTGTCCTTTCATAACTGTGGTTGGGTTAAGAGGTCATAGAGTCAATCCTCTTCAGGGTCAGTTATAATTAATATGGGAAGCCAAGATAAGCAATCCACATTTTGGTGTATTGGCCCTGGTCAGTGGATGATGGAAAAAATCGTAATTTTGAAGTTCTAACGCCCACTGGGCTAATCTCCCATTAGGGTCCTTCATTTGTTGTAGCCAACTTAAGGAAGCATTATCTGTTACAAAGGTGAAATGCTTCACATATAAATAAGGTCAGAATTTCTTAATGGCTAGTAGGGCTGCCAAGCATTTGCCTTCTGTAACACTATAATTACGTTCAGCTTTAGATAAGGTCTTGCTTTAGTAGGTGATGGGACGATCCACTAAGTTCTCATCATGCTGAGATAGTATGGCTCTGATAGCAATATCACTGGCATCAGTAAAAAGGAGGAAGGGTTTATCAAAATTTGGATGCATAAGTACTGGTGAATGAGAAAGAGATGTATAGCAGGTTGAAGGCCTGTTTTTGCTCTTTTTCCACTTAAAGGGTATTCCTTTTTTCAGTAGGTACACCAGGGGCGTGGAGGTTTCCACAAAATGGGGGATAAATTGGTAATAATAGCCCACCATTCCTAGGAAAACTTGCACAGCTTGTAGGGATTTAGGGGGCCATCTTAGCAATAGCCAATACCTTATCATCCATCAGGGATATTCCGGCTTTGCTTACCTTATGACCCAAACAGTCCATCTCACTCTGCAAGAAAGAACATTTTGACAGCTTTAGTTTTAGTGACGATTTCCATAAACCTCTAAAAACTTGCCTGAGGTGATCTATATGTTCAGTAAAGGTTCTTGAAAAACTGGTAATATCATCAAGATAAACTAGTACGCAGGAGAGTTTTAAATTGCCTAGTAGTCCGTCCATAACGCGTTGAAAGGTAGCAGGGGCGTTACATAACCCTAAGGCATTTGAGTGGGCTCAAATAGCCCTTTACTTGTGATGAGAGCACATTTTGCCCAATCTTCAGGTGACAAATCTACTTGCCAGTATCCACAGGTGAGATTCATAGCGGAGAAATAGTGGGACCCTGATATTAATCATAAAAAGTTGTCTATCCGTGGCAAGGGGTAGCTATCTTTATGAGTGATAGAGTTGAGATGGTGATAATCCATAACAACCTGATGACCACCATCCTTTTTCTGAATTAATAAGAGTGGGGAAGCTCATGGGCTATTTGAAGGCATTAATAGACTGGCCTTCAACAGTTGTTAACTCCAAGGCCACTTGAGCTTCCTCTACATTGGATTTTCAATATGTTCAGGATTTAAATGGAGGATGACCCTCAGTTTTGATTTGATATATTACCTTATACATTTTCCCATAGCCACTTGGTCCCCAGAAAAATATCGCCATATTCCTTGAGGAGGTGTTCAACATCTTGGCCTTTCTCAGGGTAAGATTATCCCAATTCTACTGTCAACCAAAGCTATGGTGGGTGGGGGATCAAATCCTGAAATTCTGTAATGAGCCAAAACAGCTCACATCGGCATTTAATCTTATTGGTACATAGTTTTACATAAGCAATAGGGGCATGCCAAGGGACCTGGAGAGGTTTAGCAGTTAAATTCCCTAATAGAATAGAGATAGATTTCCCGTAAGCTGGATCCAAAATCCTCAGGCAGGTCAACGCTTCCTTGATGGAAGGGTTTGGGTGTCCACTAAGCTCCAAAATATGATCAGGAGGAGTAATAATCCAAATCACCGTATCAACAATAACTTGTGAGCCTGAGGGTATTGTAATAGAATGAGGGGTATACAGAGGGATCCCCTCTTTGTCATCCACAGCCTCCAGGGGTAACTTGGTTTTTTCCCCTAAGAGTTGGTACTCAATTTCGCAAATGGAGGATGGGTATTCAAGGAAGCATTTTTGTTTTTTAGAGGCTCCTTTACTTTTGCCAGGGAGTTCAAATATTAACGGAATCTAATACCCTAATAGGGATAGGTATTTTTCATTGTGGTTGATAATGCAATAAACCTCCCGCATCAGTTGGACCCCAATAAGCAACTTGTAGTTATTGTTTTCTAGCGCTTCAGCAGGACAATAATTAATAACTTCCCAAAACAAAGGGGTAAAGCAGTTTAACTCCTATTTCCTTGGTAGACTGACTACCTGCCATCCCATATTTGGCTTTTTGAATCAAGATAGGAGCCATTTTTATCTTTTGAATAAGTTGGGAGGAAATTACGTTAACCATAGAACCAGTGTTTATTATTACCAGGACTTTAACCTTATGGAATACTTCTATGACCTGAACCACCAAATATTTAAATTGGGAGTTAATATTTAATAGGCTGTCATTAGGGATTTGCAGTGAAACAAGAGGAGAATTTTTCTGTGACCAGGCTTGGAGTTGTTCAATACATTTAAAATTTTTATCTGCCAAGGCTTGGCTTTCTATAGAAGAGCTTAACACCAAAAATTGTTTAGGTAACTGACCAACATAAAAGTGAGAAATCTGGAGGTTTTAGTTCCCTTGAATAGACAGTGGGACCTCAACTTATGATGGGGCAGCTAACACAAAACAGCCTATAGTAATTGGGATACAGCTAGAATTAAAACAAGGGTCTTGAGGCACTCGTTTTCTGTCAGCATAGGGAGTCTCTTGCCCTATATTGACTGATCTTTTGCTGACTTACATTGAAGTATGCGGCAGTCAGCTACCGTGTGGTTGTTTCTTCTGCAATGAGTGCAATATAATTCAGGTGTAGGCGAATCAGGGGGCTTAATGGCCAATACTTGGGACCAAGGCTTATTGATGTTAAAACAAGGTGGCCTGACAGGTTTATGTAGTTTGGCCAGGATTTCCAATATAGTCTCTTTAATATTGAAGAGGGATGTTAAATTTAGACTTCACCGCTTTAAGATAAAGTAAGATATGAGGCATATTTTTATTGGCTGAAATGCAGCGGTAATGGCATCGTCTAATGTAAGATGATTCCCTGAAACCAGAGTTTGTACCTCAAGGTAAAAACGGTGGGCGAATTTACTGATAGTTTCCCCTCAATTAAGGCTGATATACATATAGGTTTGTTTTTGGTTGGTTAAGGTTAAGTCTCTCCCAAATTCCCAAAGCAAAGCAGTCTCAGCATCGTCCAAGTATGACAAACATCAGATGGGGGACCATAAGGTCTTGAGCCATATGGATAAGACAGTTAGTCAAATGTTTTAGTCATTGATGGTCAGTCGCTTCCTCTATAGAGCTTTCATAGCAATATAAGAAAGAGAAAATACTTCCCTCTCCAGGGACATATTTTTCTTTGAACTAAGGTTTTAATGTACCACTTGGGGGTTGGAGGATGAACGACATGAACTGATATGGGGACAGCTCTTTCACTTAATGATGCAGAAGTATCTCAGGAATACGCTTGAGGTTGAAGTGCATCTACTTGTCTCCGCAGATCATTAAGATTGTCAACTATTAGATCTACTCATTTGTGAGAAGCACTGAGAGCTGATTTTGTGGTGACGAGTTGATTTGATTGGCATCTTTGTTTTTAGAGATTTACTAGCAGCTTGGATGTTGAGTTGATGTTCAGTGGTGAGCACTCTTTGCTCCAATCCTTGTACCAAAGCAGGTAGGGTGGCCAAGGTCCCAAGGTATTCTTGATGAACAGGTATGGAAACTTCAGGAGAGAGGAGAACTCCATTCCAAGTATGTTGGGCTCCTTGGATGACACGCCCTAATTTGACATCAATATTTTTTTTATTTTTGGATTAAGGCCTGGAGGCGTTTGTCGGTGATTCCAGGGTTACCTCTGGTCCCAGGGGGTCCTCTTTCACAATCTTGTCCATCACAACCAGGGGGTCCTCGCTCACCTTCACGTTCATCATAATTGAGAGGTCCACGCTCACCAGGCCCTCCTTGAAACCTGGAGTTATAGAAACTATTCTGGCCTTCCCTTAGTTTGTAGATCATTTCCTCTAAGGTCTGGAGGCGTTCATCAACAGAGGTGATAAAGTTATCAAACTTGGAGCGTACTTCATGGGTATGATCTTTGACTTGATTATGGATAACAACCTCCAGCTGACTAAAATGAGTTGTGAGTTCTGTTTGAACGAAACTTATGACTCCTTGATCCAAGCAGGTGAGCACATCTTGTATTTCATTAATAAACTGACGATTTTCCATGATAGCAGTTCGGTTTTCATTGCCAAACTGAGAGGCAGATTGATAGAGTTGGATGAGCTGCGCATGTATGGTCTCCAATAGCTGCAAGTGGCGTAGTAATTCATAATTATGAAACCCCGCTACTTGAAGTAAATGGTATAGAGTGGGATGGACAAATTGACGCAGGTAGCGTTCCATACGTCCATCTCTAACTTGTTCTATATTGAGTGAAGAACTTTGGATTAAGTTCATCATAGGAGCTGGCATGGCAAGAGCTCTTCTTCTAATGGATCAGCCCTCAGGTATGAAGGCCCCAGATAAGAGGAGCTGGAGGGCTTCAGCGAAGTTGAACATTTGTAAGTTATATTGTCTGACGGATGGAGCATGGAGGGTTACTTCTGTAGAAGGGGGAAAGAGAATATTGTGGTTGGTCATGGTATCACCAACATTCATGTTGATTGCCCAGTCACTGAGACAGGTGGCTTCATGATCTAAAATGTTTTCCAAAACAGATTCATTACCATCCATTATTACTTTTGTTATTTAGTATTTTTATATTATTTCACTGCAAACTTGGGGTGCAACCTGGCAAAGAGCACCAGTTTTGTCAAGATCACGGGTTAATACCACAGATCCTTTGTTGCTTGAGGGCCAGATGACCCAAAGTTTAAGGGTGTTGGTTACTTATCTGGGTTGCTTCTCTTGGTTGAGAAGTCTTGTTTAATCCAGATATCAAGTCTGGTGTGGTAAATTCCAAATAAATACAATTTTCACTTAAAATTGCTAAAAGGGGAGAAAAAGCATGAAGTTTATTACTCAATACCAGCTTTTTAAGGGTAATCAGAGAGGTTTATTGGGGAAAATCTAAGCTTCTCAAGCCTAGATCTAATAAAGTAAACAAATTGGTGATTTGGTACAAGCTAAATTATCTTGGTTGATCTGATTGAGCTCATCTCATAGCTTGGGTTTGAATCCTGAAGTTGGGTGGCTCTGAAGGAGCAAATTCTGTCATATTGGTCAGGGTTGATTGCTAATTTCAATCATAGTCAACTTTCATTGAGGATGATGACTGACTGAATTTTGGGCTTTTGGGTAAAAAAGGGATTAATCGCTGACTTTGATAGCTGTCAACTTTCATCAGGTATTATCCTTGACAGAAGTTTAACTTTGTGGTCAGTTCAGGATTAATTCCCATTATCTGAGATATCTGAATCTGCCATTTGGGTAGGAATCCTGACATACCACTTGATCCAAAAAGAAATTTGCTGTGCTTACATCATCCACTTTACTCAAGGCTTTAGTTTCTACCCTTCTAGTTAGATGGTCTATTTTTATTATTACATACTTTGTGCCTCCTTTACTGATACTCAGGAATCTCATCAAATCTATTGACACTTTGTGCCACATGAATCCAAGGCATACTAATCTTTATCCTGTTATATTCTTATGAGCTTGTGGAGTTGGCATTTCAAACGACAGGCCATGTAGTTAGCAACATCATAGTTTGAACGATTCCCAAAAGTACTGCTAAATATGGTACATCGTTTACTTAGGCCACCATGGCTGATAACTTTGTGTGTGGCTCAAATTATTTCTGCTCGTTCTGATGGCTTTTTAAAAAAAGCCATTTTCCATCAGTTGTTTTGAATAATTGTCTATTCTAAATCTCATTGTTTTCTATCACTTTTCTTAGTGTACCTTGAATCTTCTGAGGTTTCATCCTTGACATTTCCTTTAATCCTTTGGAATAACTCGTCCAATTGAAAATATACAACTTGAACAGCAGGCAGTTTTGATAAGCTGTCAGCATTTTGATGCGCTGCTCCAGCACAGTGTAGTGTCTCAAAATCGTAGGCTTGCAATTTTAACGCCCATCAAACCAGTCGCCCCTCTGATTTCTTCAATTTATGGAGTTAGCATAAAGATGAGTGGTCTTTCACCACTAAAGTGTGTTCCATTGATATATACTTGGAATTGCTTGCATACATATACTACCATGAGGCATTCATGCTCTGTCATAGTATAGTTCCTCTCAGCTGTGGTTAATGTTTGAATAACATAGGCCACTGAGTGTTCTTCCTCATCTTCATCCACTTGATTCAAAAAGGCACCAATTGCCATCAACAAAGTATCAGTTTGGATGATATATTCCAAATTGAAATTTTAGTACTTTAAACAGGACTGGTCATTAAGTATTGTCATATTACAAAAAATGAATCCTGAGCCTTAACATTCCATGTGAATCCTTTTTTCAGATCCTTTTAATAAGTGAAATAATGGCTCTTTGATTTTTGCAATATTATACTTGAATTGGTAATAGCTGGCCATACCAAGAAAAACTTGGATATCCCAAACGCTCTTTGGGATTGACATCTGTTTGATTGCCATAATCTTCTGCTGCTGGGTTGCAGCCTGCTGGAGTTTATAACAAACCCCAAGTAGTCAAGTTCTTTCTTGAAGTAGTGACATTTTTTTGTCTTGGTTTTTCAAGTTTGCCATCACCAGGCGCTTATACACTTCTTCTAAGTGCTACAGATGATCCGTGAAGGTCCTGATGAATACATTTATATCATCCAGATATACTAAGATGCAAATATAGCTTCAGATCATTGAGGATAGAGTTCTCTCTGGGATGTGGCCGGTGCATTACACAATTCTGTGGCATTTAAGTTGGCAAATAAAGTCCCAGTGCGGTAATAATTGCACATTTTCCTTGGTCCTCCATTGGCAAATGAATTTGCCAATATCCCAAAATAAAGTCCATTGCCAAAAGTATTTAGCATTCCCTTAGGCGATTGAGCGTATTATTGTTCCTTAGCAGTAGATAAGAATCCTGATTTAGTGATTCTGTTCAATCAGCATTTATATAGCACTACACAATTTGATTTATTTTTCTTTTTTACAATGAGAATCTGAGTTGGCCATGGACTCAATGATGAAATGAGAAGCCCATGATCAACTAAATTGCTGATTTCTTTGCTGACCACAGCTTCAGAAGCTCTAGACTGGTGGACCAGTCTCATCATTATTAATGGATGTTATAATTTTGGCAATATTGTTGAGATACACCAGAAAATCTGCACAGGGTTCAGCCCATTGAGCAACGGATGGACAATTTGAAGTTTCAAGTCCTCAAAACAATCAGTAATAATAATATATGAAGCACTTGCTTCAGAAATACCCTTTATTGTAAGAATATAATTTAGCTGATTATTTCTGCTCTGCCTGCTACCTTCTACCTATTATCTATCCTCTTCTTTCAATATTCTCATCTCACTTATAAATCAGTGACTTTGGTCAATACTGACCCTTTTGCTTATAATATTCAGTTCTGCTGTATTATCATTGGTTCCAGAAGAGTATACTATTCCTAATTTCACTATCACATTAGTTTTAGACAAACTACTAAATATTTGTTGTATCCTGAAATCGCATTATTGCCTGATTTGAAGGCAATCCAATAAATATCTGTCTGAATCTTGGTAAACCCTATCGCCTTATTTCAAAGCAATCTTTTCAACATTATTATACTACTTGGTTTGGCCAATCTCACCCATTTTGCTGTAGCTACTTAGGGCTTATCATCCAGTCATATCAGAATCTCAACAACGGGTATTCCCCAGTGTTGACCTTGTGGATCACATTCCTTGCACATCCCAAATCATGGTCATCTTGGGAAGATATCTCCCAATATTTCTCAAATAATCAGAGCACATCTTCTTGATGCTGCTCAGATAGATCAGCCAGCTGATATCAAACCATAAAATGATGAAATTTTCAGCAGTTTCTGCTGGCAATCCTATTTTGTTTAAAGTTCTGAAATCATGAGATTTGCTGATATCTGCCATCAGGATTAGATGCAGAAATGAAAAGAATTGATTTTTTGCTATCTTCATCAGTTTCTCTTCCAGATAAGCCAGTAACACGTTTATTTTTCCATGTACCAGCATAAATATGCCCATTGGTACCTATGGCTCAATTCTTGATTCCCTTTATGAGCTAACAAATTTTCCATATAGTTGCTCTAGGATTTCAAGCTTTAACCCTGTGTTAACGATTATTTGCATTCCCAGTGATATAGTACATGTTGTTTTCGTTCTCAAGAGTATCCCATGATTGTCTAGAATCTCCTTCAGTATTTCTATCCATTTTTGCCCAATTAACTTGTACTAAATGGGAACAATGACATTGTTGTAAATCAAATTTATAAAATTGTTCTTCATAATCAGCAGAAGTTCTCCTTCCCACTTATATACCAATGTCAGGATCTGCCTCACAATAATCAGGGTATTCTCCTTTGAAATTACAATTTACTCCATATTTTCTCAGAGACTCCATCCTGATGAGTATTATAATTCTGATTATCCAACATGATGGCGGGAGCTGATACCACAAGTGTACTAAACCAGAGTGGCAGCACACTGTAGGCTCCATGGGATATTGTCATATCTGGTATGGCCGTTCTTTATTCCTTCCAGTGTTCTCTTTCTGATAAAATCTTTATTTGTTTCTCCAATTTGGTCAGAACGATGTTGGTGGGCACTTCACTGTCAATGATTGCCCTCACTCTCACTTAGTTAACTATATTATCTGAATAGTTAAACTCATAATAATCAATAAGATTTTTACTGAGTGAATGGTGGCGTTATTTGTTAAATCAAGAGATTGAATTAATTGCATAGATATTTCAGGGAAGTATTAATTGATCATGCTAATTGAAATAAATATGTTCGCCTCATCTAATCTCATCTTGAGTAATTCCTCCTGGTTCTCAGAAGATATAATCTTGTCCACTAGCTGATGAGCATACAGTTAAGTCACCTACTTTAAGATTTTGGGGTCAATTCCCTTTGTTTTGGCTCAGGTAATGGCTTTCACATCCATGCTAATAACCTGATATAGTGGGTCAGTTGTTTCATCATCTAAAAAAGAGATTGGAAATGTCTATATCATTGTCCATAATATCAGGAGGAACAGGTTTTACAAAAGTTCCAGATTGTTCCTGGTCTAGACTGCAAGTCCTTTTTCTGACTCCTGATTAATTTTTCTCCTTTGCTCAGACTAAAGTATTTTGCTCCTTGGGTTTCTTACTCCAACGTAGATCAGCTACATGTCCCAGCTTTCCACACTACTGGCAGCGTATCTGCGTCTTGTCCACTTATTTTTGTACTTTAGGCTTGCTTCCCAACACAAATCAATTAGGCTGCTCCTTATTCAACTCAGCGAATATCAAATTACTTGAGCTTGGATCTGAATCACTTTGAATGCTCAGTTTGGGGCTTTAAAAATGGCTCCCAACATCTTCAAACAATCCACCATTTGAGATGTGGACATATGTTTCACTAACGCTGAAGCCATTGTTTGGTGAAAATCACAGTAGGGCCATAGCACCATATGCTTTGCAATTTGGGCATCAAAATATGTTAGCACTTTTTTACCAGCCAGGATCTGTGATTCCTGGTAGAATCAGTATGCAAAGACTACTAGGGTCTCATCTTTTCAGAAATGAATCCCCATAAATTCCTGCATTTAGTTATACATCCACATAGGGCTTTCAAATTCTACCATAATGGCATCCTTGACCTCATGATAAGACCAATTGTTCCCATTCAGATAGGGTAACACCAAATTCTGACAATCAATGTTCAGGTAGTTTATGACAGTCACTGCCTTTTGTCAGTCACTGAATCTAATCATTGCCATCTCAAATAATCAGAAAAGTGCAGGGGCGTTATCCAAATGGAATATGGGGAATTTCAGTGTGCATTGAAATTCATCCATGGCTCCACTGGCAGGGGAATTTTGCCCAATGACTCAATTGACCATGGTAGTAACTTTGGGTCATTTTCAAAATTGTTCAAATGAAACAGCTACATTTCTGGGTGGAGAATTTCCTGACTGGAGTTTCAGGTGTGTGGTTGTTGGCTTCTTCCTCCACCATTTGTGTACAATTGAATTTATGGTTCTCCAGTTCTCTATAAGCTTCATTTGTCACGCTATCTCCTCAGTAATCCAGTGTATTCACTCTTAATCTGCTTTTTTGCTCAGCCTTCTGAAGCAATACTTCTTTGGTTAATTCACCCTCCTTGCACTTCAAGGAGTTGACTTTTCCACAGAGGTCATTGTTAATTATCCCAACTTATTTATCCTCTTCCTTAGCCTTCATCACCCATTCTTCCAATGCAATAAAGTTAGCCTGTGATGCTAAGTTAAGAGCATTCTTGTTGAAAGTCTCTATTTTCATCCAAAGATTGCATAGTTCATCCTTATAAGACATGTTTGATGTGATCTTCTTTTTAAAATTGGCTTAAAATTCAACTACACCTGTAGTGAGCATCAATTGCTAAATTCTTGGGAGCCTTCTTGTGAAAAGTTGAAATTTGTTTCCTCTCTTTTGGCTAGTAACTTGCTTCTGCTCCCTTGTTCAAGTGCACAGGTTCCTTGTATGTGCGTTGTTTGAATAGTTTATTTATTATAGTGGGCAGTAATAGTATGAAGATTATTACTCTAGTTGAGCTTTATATAGCCAAGATGGTTATTAGGTCCAACGCCAACCTAGTGCTTGTCCTAATCTCGATGTTTATTTGGAAAATCTGTAGTGACTTCTTCTCTCTTTGGTAGAACTTAACCTCACTCAGTTTAGAGGTTCTTCCCGTCACTTATGTAGAACTTAACCTAGTATTAGGTTCAGTGGTTCTTCTTCCTTCTCATCATGCAGAGTCTGCAAAAATATTAATAAAATAGACAAAGGACCTTTTTTTAGTACTAGATGGTCCCAACCCAAGGGGGACAAAGGACCTTCTTGTCCTTCCAACTCTAGTCTCAAGAGCAAAACAGTATATATTATAAAATATGTAATCTGTAAATATTTTTTTCTCTAATTATCTATCTGCTTTTTTATAAAATTAAGAATTGAATTTATAGGAACTGGCGCCCAACTTTTCAGTTGTCATCCCAATTAAAAATGACAGCTATTGTCAATGAATTAACCCTTCAGGGTCATGCAAGATAATAATCTTCCTCGTTGGATTAAGTGGGTTCTATAGATTACTTGAATTGTGACATCTTCTGAGTTGAAACAAAGAATATGTCCCAACGTCTTTGCTCAACTCCCATCAAATCGCCCTTATTTGGAAACAACCTTTTTATGTAATGGAACTCTTACCCATAAACAACAGGTTGCAATTCAGTAAAGGTAATTTAAAAGTTGCTTTACCACAGGTGGCATCACTTGCCAGAAACTCATATCCCTGTAATCAATCAGCAACTAATCCTGATTGACTTCTACAAGTCAATTAAGTATTGCTAATAAAATTAACTCCTTAATCACTTGTTTATTGTTGGGGATCATCCCTGAAAAAACACTCATTGATCTAATGGATTATAATTCAGCAGATCAATAAATATTTGATGAGTATATTTCTATAAACAATAGTTATCAAATATACAATCAATAACACCCAAATCCACTAGTGGGATGAATCCCCTAGTGGACAAGCTGATGAATTATAATTGATGAAGCTGGGTAAGGTGGTAAAAATACCAACACATCCCAACTTGTGACCAAACTCTAATACCAAACACATCAAATATCCAATTCAGCAAAACAATATGTGCATAAAAGCAAGCAGATATGCTCTAATTTAAGAGGAATATATAAAGTAAATGCAAAAAATACAATTTTTTAATAAAAAAATAGCTTAAATAAGAGCCTCATTACTTGAAAAGATTTAATGTCCAATGTGACCACATGTGAGAAATTTTAAAAAAAATTCTCAAAAAGTCTATACAAAAATTAAAAAAATAAAGAGTAAGTGACATACTAAGTTCTGATTTCTTTGGGTGAATATTTGATGCAAAAAAATCCTATAATAATGGTTTTGAGAAAAGCACTGGTGAATGTATACATAACTTTTTAAATCCCTACTCCCATTACATTATAAAACCAGCATCATGCTAATGGTAGGTGGTTGTAATATCTCTTAATTTAAACAATCAAAAAACCTATTACCCAGATTTTCTATCCACCACATTTAGTTAAAATGTTCCCATAGTAAATACTGCTCACTTTCCATTGGTGTAGCAACATATTGTAGTATGTGGCTATTACTGTGGATGCTAAGGAATACCATCTTGGATCTAATCTTTTTTTAGCTTGTCATCAAACTAACAGTTATCAAGTTAGTTGCCAAGATATATGCATCTAAATTTCAGGGACAGAAATAGGAACAAATGGCTTTAACATGACTATTTAACTATTGTTAGACCTGCAATTCTTGACTATTTATATCTAATACAGAACAATAGTTTTAATTCTCAGCATAAACAATCATACTAACTCATTTGCTGCACTTCAGGTTTTTTAAATAAGAAGCTTTTATGCTTTGAGTGACAAACTTTTCACTTAACATAATCTAAATTTGTCTTTTTAACATTATAGCAAGGCATGGGTATCTGGATGCTAGTATCACAATAAAATGTACTAAAGACAATTCAGTAGAACTGGTGATCTGTTGTGTATGGTCAGTTCTTAATTTACCATACAAATTAAAATTGCAAAATCTTTATTTTTTGCTTATAATATTATAATACAAAATAAAGTTATAAAAAGTTAAAATTTTAGTTTTTTCATTTTTAGATTAGCTTGCATTAATATTAGTGCAAAAATACTTTTTTGTAGAATATTTAAACAGACTTTGAGTTATAGATTTAGATATAGATATAGATATAGATATAGTTATAAATATAGTTATAGTTATATATACATTAATTTTCTTTATGTAAATGGAGATTCATTTGAACTCTAGTCTATATATTTATCAATTATATTTGCTAAGATGAATAAAAGAGTTAGCTTTTATATATACAGTTCTTATATGAAGGCTTTAAAATTATATAAATAAATCTAAAGTTATGACATTATCTATGAGCAAAGTGGCATGATGCAGCTAGTTATCTTATCTTGATTACTCTTCATCTATATAGTTAAACAAGGTAGCTAAAATATTAAAATAACCTTGTTCTTATTATAAAACCCCTTATAAGAAAAAGAGAACCTCCTTCAAAAAAGGCACTAAAAAGTATGAAAAAATTGAGAAAGTATAAATAATCAATAAAAACCTTTTTGAAAAGAAACATATTTCACCCTGGCTTATAGCAGCCAATTTATAATTTACATACTCAGCACTTTATATTCTTAGTTTTTTATAGTTTACACTTGGACCCAATCCAATATAAGATCTAATTTGTATTTGTGATCAAAATCTCAATAAGCCAGTTTGAAATTTGACACCAACTTAAAAAGATTTTATCAATTATTCATACTTTTTCAATTATTTCATAATTTTTAATGCCTTTTTTGAAGAAAGTTCTTTTTTTCTCAATTTTTTTGAAGGCAGTTCTTATTTTCCCAAAAAATTAGTATATTTTTCAAAGCTGCTTCTTTTTTCTCAACTTTGTTTTGAAAATCTCACAAAATCTATATAATTTAATATGAAAACTCACTATTTCTATATAAAAATAAAAATTATTGTATATATATTGTAGAGTAAGGGTATCCCAGTGGTAGAGTATAGTCTCAATGACCACTGCCTCCTGAGTTTGATCCCAGTAGATAAACTTTGGGTAGGGGATGATTAATGACTGTGTTGGTGTTGCACACCAATGCTTCAAACTGAGATAGCAAGTAGCAAGGTGGTCCATAGAGTTCCTGGCATATCAGAATGCCACATGTGAAGATTTACTGGGATTTAGCCTCCTTTCTCATTCATTTGATTTTCTTATTAATTAGTGAGGCTCATCCCCAGATTGGCCCACCTCAAGTAAATTTAAATGTATATATTATATTTATTATCTCATAAATAAATATACTAAAAATATCTAAACTTGGCACAAATATTTATGAACATTTGGAACCATCTTAAGCTGTTTTTCATTTATTTAATTATAAAAAGTTACTAAAATTATATATAATGTATCAATGATATCTAAAGTATAATTTTAAACTTTATATTATTTTGAGTGAGTAATTTGTTGTTATCTAAAATTTGATAGGCTATATAATTTTGAATAAGCAGATAGTAAATTAATCAATTTATTAGCACCATTGGTTTTATTAATCAATTATTGGTTATTTGGTTAATTCAATAGGCTCATTGGTTTTTTTATACAGTTGGTGATTGGTTGATGTGATGTGTTAATTAGTTTTGGTTGAGTGGTTGGTAGGTTTTTAGTTAATTCAACAGATTTAATAGTGTTACTATAAAGTTTGTTGTTTAGTTGGTTATATCAATAGATTTAATTACTGTAAGCCTATTTGATTTCTATCTACTAAAAATGATATCAGATTTAAAAAAGTACCTATAAAGTTGATAGGTTTAATTAATGTAAACCTAACAATGTCCAACAACTAAAAATAATATCAGAATTAAAAAAGTTGATTTGAAGCTATTGATCTGCTAATGCTAGAATTAGGTTTATATGGTAATGAACTGCATCATAATAGAAAACATTGCTTCCAATGCATTTTTAATTGACTTTAGAAATTAGAAGGTTCTCAACTTAACCTATATGTATGTTTTTTTATTTTAACTAACTTTGAAAAAGGAAAAGTTCTCAATTTGACCTAGTTATTTTTTGTTTTTGTTTTTTCTGTTTGTTTACACATAACTTTGAAACTAATGGATTGATTTTAATGATCTTTTTAAGAAAAATATGCTCCAACTTAGGTCAAATTTTACTTTTGTAAGGATAGGTCCAGTATCTGATCATTAATTTAATATTTATATTAAAATGGACCAGAAGTGATGGATTTCAATTGTGAGACCAGTTCATTGCCATAAACTTAGTTTCAGAATTGGTAGATTGATAGCTTTAAATTAATTTTTTTAAATTCAATGTTATTTTTGGTAGTTGATATTAATAGTTGTACAGTAATTAAACTTATTGACTTAAGAAAAAACCAAACTGCATAGTAAAACCATTAAATCTATCAAATTAACTAAAAACTTATCAACCACTCAACTAAAACTAATTAAACCTTTTGCATCAACCTTTACCAACTGTATGCAAAACCAGTGAGCCTATTGAATTAAACAAATAATTATCAACTGTTTATCAAAACTATTGAGGCTAATGAATTAAATAAATTATCATATACTTACTCAATATTATTAAGCCTACCAAATGAGCATATAACAACAAACCAACCACCCAAAATGATTTAATGATTTACTATTATACTTTAGACATCATTAGTATATTCTATATATAACTTTTTAATTATCTATTTATAATTACAAAAATGAAAAACAGCCTAAGATGGTTCTCAATGTTCATAATATTTGTTCCAAGTATAGCTATTTTGGTATATTTATTTATGAGATAAACATATAATATATACAATGAATTTTAATTTTTATATAGAAATAGTGAGGGTTAAAACTAATTATATAGAGATAGTGTGTTTTTCAATTTAGGTTGTAATAAAAGGACCATCTTTAAAAATGCACTATTTGTTTAGAAAAAAATTGGCTTTAGAATTTTTTGGGGAAAAAAGAATTGGCTTCAATAAAAAAATTGGAAAAAGATCCTTCTTCAAAATAGATACTAAGAAGTATGAAATAATTTAAAAATTAAAATACTTAAAAAACCCTTTTTGAAGTCAGCACCATATTTTACTGCTTTATAATACCCATTTATAATTTATATACTCAACACTGTATATTCTTTTTTTAGTACTAGATAACACTGTATATTCTTAGTTGCTTAAAGTTTACACTTGGACCCAATTCATTATAAGCTTTGATTTGTATTTGTGAGCAAAATTCTATAAGTCAGGTTGAGATATGGCGCCAACTTTAAAAGGGTTTATTGAAGATTCATAATTTCTTAATTATTTCATAAATTTTAGTGCTTTTTTTGAGGGAGGTTTTTATCCAAAAAAATAATATATAAAATAATTGCTGGTCAGATAGTGGACCAATCCTTACAAAAATAGAATGGTAGCCTAGTTAGAGCATTTTCTTTCTTGGAAAAAGATTAAATCTCAAGGTATGCCTATCGGTAAAAAAAACTTCAGTGTGTGATATATTCCTTATAGCTGAGTGTAGAAACTTTCTTAAGATTTTATTTATAAATGTTATGATATACTATCATTGTGTTTTGTCATTTACCTTTTAAAAGAATATTAACTGAGATAGTTATATTACTTAAATAATGGTTGGGTTAGCCATAACTTAAGCTTTGTATGACAACAGGCAGATAGATGCTATATATTAAAATTTACTTTGTTTGGATTAAATTAGATAGCATTAGTAATGTTTTTCTAATTATCTCATAAATAAAATCATCATAGATGCATGCTTATTTCACCCTTACTCCTAAACTATTTACCAATCTCAGATAAATTTGACACAAATATACTATAAAATATGTATATAATTGTTCAGTTTATTTGATTGGCCCAATGTTTCAGGTATAAGGTTGGCTTTTTTAATTTCATTTAGATTTTATCTTGTTGATTTTGCTGGTCAACATATAGTAAACTTTCAGATATTCATCTTCAATATCTTATTTTATTTATTTGGTTAATTTTATTGGTCAATCTATGCTAAATTACTGATCACCATCAACAATAATTCATTTTATTGAATTTATTTGTTTTTTTTGATAAAATATGCAAAAATAATAGGCTTTACAAAAATTTGTTTTATTAATTCTAGCTGATTTTATTAGTCACTTTATGCTAAATTTACTGATCATCATCTACAAAATTCATTTATTAAATCTTGCTGATTTTATTAGTCAAATTATACAAAAACGATATCCATTCCTATTAACCCAAGTTCATCACATGATGATCTCATACTTGCCTGGATTTTGAACATATCCCCCAGCTATAGGACACATATATCAAAAGTTCATCCAAATTGATCCAGTATTTTCAAAGTTATGCATGAACAAACATAAATCTATATTAATAAAAGCAAGTGTGTATGTGTGTGTACGCAATGACCAGCCAAAACTACAGCATGTAGAGTTTTAAAATTTGGCTATAGGTGGATGGAAGGGGGTCCATGTGCACCTTGAAGCCAGATTTTTAATTTTTATAATAAAACTAGAATTCAAAACGCTGATTTGATCAATATCAATTTGAGTTTAAGCAATACTGGTGATGAGTTGAGGTTGAAGATGAATGAGTTTGGCTTATAAATTTATAATTTGATATTCTTAACATGAATATGGGCAATAGATTCCTAACTAATGTGGGGAGCCTAGTAAATGGTATAAATCTATTGGATTGGTATCGATGAGTCAGTTACAACGTGTTGTGAGCTAAACATGGTTGATATATAGATGTGACTAAGTTAAGAGCCAAAAGCTGAGCTGTTTATTAGACAGGAGGTATCTTTAAAATCAATTGGGTTTTTGATTCAAAGCTTTGATTTAGATTAACTTGTTAATTAGCCCAAATGACCTCTAGCCACTTAACAAAACCATTTAAAATATCAAATCAGCTGAATATCAAACTGCTCAGCTGTAACAATATAGTAAATACCATTGAGAACATATAGGGTTTTCACTTCTTGCATGCAAAACTTTTTTTATTATGAAAATAATAATTTTTAAAATTAATAAACCTTCACGAGCATGCCCTCAACAACTCACCAAAGTTTCATCACAATTGGTCAAGCGGTGTTGGAGTCTATAAATCTCATATATACCAACATCCATTTTTATATATAGATAAAAAGTTTTATATGTAAGAAGTGAAAATTATATATGTTTTTGTTAGAAATCGGTATATTACAGCTGAGCAATTTGATTTTCAGTTGATTATGTAGTTTAACAAGTTTGTCACCCAGCATGATTCAGTTGAGTTTCTCATGGGGTCAAATGTGACTATTGACAAATTGTCAAATGATGGGAGGTGAGAAAAAATATTAAAAAATAACTTGTCCCAATTGTCCAAAATCACCACAAATATGTTTGGACTATTTTAACGAATACTATAATACACTTTAATATAAATAAAATTTTATCATAAATATAAATAATAAAAAGTATATGATAATATGAATTTTTTTAATATTTTTAATTTGTATCTAACTCTAACCTCTACCCATGCAGCTAGGTACTTCATTTTGTGCTTTTACTTACTTACACTTTCGGAGCTCCAATGGTTGTTTTGGTTGGTTTTTAACCACTTCATTTCATTTAAGACATCATATTTGAAATTGTTATTAGCGATGCTAAACCTTTGAATTGTTTGTTACACATTCGTTACCCTGTCCCATTTTTGAGTGATGGGCCCCCACAGAAGTATGCCTCGCCCATATTTGGGTGACATGGTGACGAACATGTTAAATGGTTTTGCCAAGCGGTTGGTGGTTTTGGGTTGCTTAATAAGCTTAATGGTTTTAGCAAGCAGTTAAAATTAGTTGATTCGATAAGTTAATTGGTTTTAACTGGGTGGTTGGTGGATTTTGGTTGATTCAGTGGCTCAATAGGTTCAGGTAAGTGATTGATGGTTTAGTTAATTTGGCAGGCTTAATTGATTATGGCTAAGTGGTTGGAGGTTGGAATATTCAATAGGTTTAACGGTTTCTGAACTTATTGATGGCTATCTACCAATATAAAAATTAAAATAAAATAGAAATTTGGTGAACATTTTAAAAAAGTTTTCATTTTATAAAATTTACACTTTTCATGATTTTTTAATGGAATATTGTATTATCATTGGAGATACATAAATGTGCCAAATTTCAAAGCTTTAGCTAGCCTGGAAGGTAAACTTGAAATTTTTGAATCAACCAAATATCAAACTGCTCAGCCATAACTATATACTGACTACCATCGAAAATATATAGGATTTTAACTTGATACATATAAAACTTTTTATTTTGACCATGAAAATTAAATTTTTTGATGTGTTATTGTATTATCATTCAAGGCCAACATCTGTGCGAAGTTTCAGAATTTTTTATTGACAATAAGTGTCTGAAATAGAGCTTGTAAGATTTGATTACAGACAGACATGAAATGACAGTGAGTTAAAGAAAAGTATGTAATAAGTTAGAATCATCTGGTAAATTATAAGCAGGTGTAGTTGTGCACACCTGTAACCACAAGCTAAGGTGGAGTAAAAATGCTGTAACAGGTTCGAAACCTGTTATAGCTAGGATAAACATAATTTCTTCCTTTATCAATTAATGATATGGAGTTTAAAAATTAAAAAATCTGCTAAGTTATAAATACCATAGCGAAGCATAGGTATACTACTATTAAAAAGATAAAAAATATAAATACAGATCAAATTTAGAACCTCTTCCTTTTTTCAAAGTTGGTTAAAAGTATAATGATCTGTATGGTGAGCTGCAGGTATACATTAGCATGCTTAAAGTTATAGAGCCAAACTAGAAATAGTTGGCTTTATGTATAGTATAATATTAGCTGATTGTAGCAAAAATAGTGGAGACCTGATTTGGGATAAATTTTAAAAGGTAATTAATTGTGGAATAATTTCATATGATTCTAATGATATTAACATTCATTAGATAAATCCGGTTTAAGACAAGGTCTTAAACTTTATACACTTGGTATGAAGTTAGTTTCATGCCAATACTTGAATTTATCCTAATGATAATACATAAGAGCCGATTGGCTATTTTTAAAAGATTGAGTAATAAATTAAGTGAATTACCAAATTGATCTTTCCACTATGGTTGACATAGTTTAATTATGGAATTGAATCAACATCTTTGGTAAGTATTTTATGGAGAGGATAAAGTTTGGAGTTTAAATAGAAAATATGCCAGGTGCCACATAGTATATAATAGTCCAGAGTTAATAACAGCTTTCAATGACAGTAACCGTAGTTAGTAGAAGAGGGTATGATGGATCGGCATTCCACCCAAGGGTAGGCCTTATTGGTAATGGGCCCCATGAGGATAATGTGGTTTGCTTGAAGACAAACCAGAGGGAAGTACTCACATTGAGCCCGATGGATCGTTTAGAGGCCTTCAGTTGGACCCCAATTCTATTTCCATTTGAGAATATCAACAGGGAGGATGAGTTCATGCTGGACTCCAGAATGGTCGCTGCACTACAGAAGGTGATTGAACGTGTACCAATTGTCACTGGTCACTTGGAACGTATCGATGGGACCCCAGTAAGCTTTGAGGGACCCAATTCCCCACTGCAGGTATGCGTAGGTACCCGTAGTGTTTGGTACACTAGCACCACCCTCAAAGGCTCATTTATACAGTTCAAGGAATCAAGCTACAACTATGAGTGTTTGGATCCAAACTTTGTATTTAGAGCTGCCAATGATGCAATTTTGGAGGGGAAAGAGTACCCACTTCTCACTGTCAAAGTGAACAGGTTTGAATGTGGGTCAGTGGTCCTCCTGTTGACAGCTTGCCATCTTATTGTTGATGCTCGTTCGATGTATGAATTTATAAAAACTTGGAGCCAGATTTATAGTGGTAATGAAGCTGGTGGTTTGATACAGGAAGCGCGTCATCTATTCAGTTATGATGATGAACTCAATATTGAAGCTCGCAAGATACTTGATACGCTTGAAGCTATTAAGAAGAAAACCCCTGCACCATTCAAAACCACAAAGGTTGTCATACTTAGCATTGATGAAAGACAGCTAAAATCTATCAAGCAGCAGGTCAATGAAGAGCTAGCACCAGAATGGGTTAGCTCAGATGATCTCATGGTATGTTTAGGTTGGCGTGCCTTCACCCGTGCACGCGGCCTCAGTTTAAAAGATGACACAATGCTAATAAGGATATTTGATATGCGCAAGTTGAACCAACCACCACTCCCACCCACTTCATTCGGCAATGGCGTGTTGGCCGCCATCACCGAATCAGTTCCAGTGGCCAAGGTTCTCGATTCAAACTACAGCCACATGTGCCAATTCATTCGATTGCAAATTGCCAGTTTAACTCCTGAATTAATTCGAACTAAGCTTACCGCATTATCTAAGGTTCATATGATGGATCACCCACCCGGTGGTAACTCAGTTCCCTTTTCAAATGATGTCTTCACCTCCAGCTATACTAACTTTCTCCCCAACTACATCAACTTTCAAAATTCTCCAGCTCTTACCGTTACCCAAGCCTGTTTAACTGATGGTATCATATCCCCCCAACCTATCACGAATGAGGTATATACATGCAACTTGGCAATCAATTCAGATTATGCCGAACGACTCGCCAATGACCATGAACTCATCCAGCTCGGATTCAAACTTCAATTGTGATCCATCAATTATAAAGTTTTTGTCACTTTAATCATTAAAATCAATGGATTATTACTTAGTTTAAAGCTGTTTTTGATATGCTATATGTCCTATGGCAGAGGGTATATTCAAAATCCAGGCAAGTATGAGATCATAGCATAATGAGCTTAAATCATTATAGATGCCTATCATTTTTATATAATTTAGCCAATAAAATTAGCTAACTTTAATAAATTAAATTATTTTAGTTGGCAATCAGTAAAATTTTATATAAATTAACCAATAGAATCAACTAAATTTAATAAATTGAATCATTATAGATGGCGATCAGTAAATTTAGCATAGATTGACCAAGAAAATGTCACGATCAGAAAATCCCAGTTTCCGACCGCCATATAATAAAATAATTCTTTGGTGCGCTGAAAAACGATCAAAGCAGCCTAACCGAGTAGGGAGAGGTTTGGGGCACCAACAGCACCAAACATTGCCTGCTACTATTTGGTTATACAAAGTCCTCATGGTTGGTCCGACCCAACCACATGAAAGCTCCTCGAAACTGGACACCCAAAAAGACCAACAGGTAAGCGAGATATGCTAACCCCGAAACAACATTTATTTTTATTCTGGATATAAAAAGGGCCCACCGACCAGAGCTCGTCTGGGGAGCAACCAACAATGCTCCCCAGGAAGGGAAAGCTAGGGATAAAATTCCGAAGTGAGCTTCGGAATTGGCGGGCGCGCCTTATAAAGGCTGCCCTTCGGGGCCTAAGGCATTGATTAGGCTCATACGAGCCTAATCTACAACTCGGGCGAGGCACAACCCAGCGCCCAAAACGACCGAGCCAAAAGTATTTTTTAAACGATTCGACTCAGATTTGGAAAATCTGAATCCAAGTCGAAATGCGACGATCGAGACAAACTCGATCGTTACAGAAAATCAACTATATTTTTAAAATGAATTATTGCAGATGGTGATCAGTAAATTTAGTATAAATTACCAATAAAAGCAACCAAATAAATAGAATGATGTATAATAGATAGATATCAGAAAGGGTACTATATAATTGACCTGTAAACTCAACTAAATATTATAATATAGATAGATATCAGAAAGTTTACCATATAATTGACTAATAAAATCGACTAAATATTAACCCTAGAATGATAACCATTCATAAATATTACGAACACTGAGCAAAGTATCAGCACATTTTTAGTGCGCACGCGCTAGAAGGTTGACAAAGTAGTTTCCACAACACTACGAACTGATTACTCATAGCAAGTGATGAAACTACTATGTCAACCTTCTAGCATGTGCGCACTAAAAATATGCTGACGATTTGCTTAGTGATTCGTAATATTTACAAATGGCCATCTTTCTAGGGCAAAAAACTAAATAAATTAAAAACTACTAGCCTTACACCTGAAACATTGACAAATCAAATCAGCTGAACAATTATATATATATATATATATATCATCTACTTAATAAAAAAATTTCTATTCACTGACTGACTTACTGACTGACTGACTGACATCTGAAACCTTCGAGTCTGATAGGGTCAATCTATTTGGGTGAGTGGGTGAGAATTGGCGAATCTTATCGAATCTAAAATCATCGCCTGATGGGTTCAATCTATTTGGGCGAGTGGTTGAGAATTGACAAATATCATTGAACAATTCACCAATTTGCTCACCGAAGCTAATCGAGTCAGATAAGTATAATCTTTTTAGGGGAGTGGGTGAGAATTGGCAAATAAGATCGAATCTGAAACTATCGAGTATGATAGGTTCAATCCATTTGGGTGAGTTGGTGAGAATTGGCAAATATTATCTAATAATTTACCAATTTTGTCACCTGAAGCTAATCGAGTATGATAGGTTCAATCTATTTGGGTGAGTGGGTGAGAATTGGCAAAAATATCTAATAATTCACCAATTTGCTCACCTGAAACACAACAAAAACAGTATTAGAGTTTAAGTAGATTAAGTAGGATAATCAGCTCACCAGCCACGAGGGCAACAGCGAAGCTGTTAGTCCGAGTGGCTCGAGAGTAGTGCTGGCACAGCCTATAGGCTACAATGTGAGCTTATCATTTGATAAACTTTAAATACTATAGCGAAGCATGAATATCTGGATGTTAGGTTTATATATTTTAAAAACCTGCCTAATTTGGTTCACCTAATTAATAAAATACTTTTGGCAAGTTAAGTCGAAGTTGATTTAGTAGTTTGGAAGATGTCACTTGCTCAATGATTTTAAGTATAGAGAGATGTTTCGGGTAGCAGGTTGGTGTTATTTGATTGATTCGATAGGTTTTTTTGTTTGGCCGAGAGGTTGATGGCTTTTGTTTGAATCGATAGGACACAGTTTAGCTTTGAGGGGTGATTAGTTATTGGTTGTTTTGATAAGTTCAGTTAGGTTTGCCTAAGTGGTTGGTGGTTTTTGGTTGATTCGATTGAGCAATTAGATTTGGCTGAGTGGTTTTGTTTATCTTTAAGATAAAATCTAAATTAATAGATTGAAAATTTTTAATTTTATAGACACCTTAGCGAAGCATGGGTAAACGGCTAGTAGCATAGAATATTGGTGTCAAGTTTATTTGACATTGGTAAGTAGTTTAGGAGTAGAGGTTGAAATAAATATGTATTTAGGAAGATTTTATTTATATAACTAGCCGATTTACCCAGCGCTGCTTGGGTTGATAATTTATTATACCCATAACCCATCCCTGTTAAGGTATGTGAAGCTCAACAATCAAATTTCATCCAGCTCCTTAAACTGAACAATTCCAATCATTTATTTTTAGCTTTTATACTAAGAATATTAAGAAAGTGGAGGTACCCGGCGTTGCTCAGGTTTATGAGCTCCACTGACAGCCTATTGGCTGTGCCAGCACACTCTCGAGCCACTTGGACTAACAGCTTCGCTGTTGTCCTCGTGGCTGGTGGTGAGCTTGTTATCCTTAATTTACTTGATCCACTTAAAACTTGACTGATTTTTGTTTAGTTTCGGGTGAGCAATTTGGTGAATTATTTGATAATATCCACCAATTCTCACCCACTTGCCTAAATAGATTGAACTTATCAGACTCGAAAGTTTCAGATGTCAGTCAGTCAGTACATCAGTCAGTGAATATGATTTAAGTAGATGATATTCAAAACCACCACAACTAAACACTACATAATTTAATCTAAATCAAATAAATTTTAATCGATCTACCAGCCATTTGCCTGCTGTCATACACAGTTTTAGTTGGCTAATACAACCATTTTTAAGTAATCTAACCATCTCAGTTATTTTTCTTTATAAAAGTTAAATGACAAAACAGGTGGTTAGCCTGGCAGGGTAATTCCTGCTTCCACTCTAGTGCAGGTTTTGTTCAACGCATGTTCGAAATCTGTACTGGCTATAAAAAATCTTGGTGTGGTATATTTACCCAAGGCTGACCTGCCTCGATTACTTTCTTTAGATGATAAAACACAGTGATAGTATCATAACATTAAGTAAATAAAATATTAATAAAGTTTTAACAATCTTCAGTCATAAAGAATATATCATGCACTTAAGCTTTTTACCATAAGTTAAACTTGTAATCATTTTGACTATATAAAGTACTAGCCAATTTATCCAGCATTGCTCAGGTTGTTAATTTATTATACCTGTAACCTATCCCTGTTACAGTATGTGAAGCTCAGAGATTATATTTAATCCAACTCCTTTAAAGCTAAACAATTACAATCATTTATTTTTAGCTTTTAAATCAATATAGACTATCATTGAGTTTTGGAAGAGATTAAATCCGTCAAATTAATAAATAACTACCAACCTGCTTTGGCTAAACTGATATCAATTCCTATTACTTTCATATTATTTCTATATCTCACTGGAGCCCTTTTTTGGGGTGGCAAAGCACTGGATCACTGATATAGTATTAATAAACTAACTGATCACCATAGAATCTATACTTAAATATATTTTTTATCATAGCTCAATCTTGCTATTATATATATAAGATCATATAAAAATATTAACTATTATATAGAATAGATGAGATTTAAAATTATGAGCTAGTTTAGTTTGTAGCTAATAGCAATAAAGGTACTTAGATTAATTTAACTTGGTTAATAAGAGTAATTAGTTTATTTAATTGTTTATATATTTAAAATAATTCAATTTTAATAAAATCTACTTATGAAAGCTTATTAATAAAAATAAATTAAATACAAGAAAGAAATAAATGAAGTAAATTTATAAATCAAATAAATTTAATTAAAAAAATAAAATTAAATAAAATTTATAAATTGAATGAAATAAAAAATTAAAATAGATGATTAAATAGATTGAGCCAGGAATTGAACTGCAACTCTAACTTAACCTTGAGGTTAATTGTTTATCATCTATTGTTTTTGTTTAGTTTTGAGTGAGAAATTTAGTGAATTATTTAATTCATTTAAAAACCTTAACCATCCAGATAAATAGACTGATTCAATCAGACTCAATGTACTTACATACTTTTCTATTTCATATATTATATATGCTTCCATCAGTGACTTTGCCTACAGCAATTAGTTGTACCTTAAATCTTACACTTTTGGATTAGAAAGTTTTACTTAAGGTAATCTGAATATACTGTTTAACTTACTATATTTTTCAAAAGACAAACTATAAATAATCAATCACCTCATTATATCAAACAAACAGTAAATCCTAATAGTAAAATTATTATATTTCTCATTTTTAAATGAGTTTAAAAATTTAGTGCTACAATATAGACTTCCACTTTCATAGTACTTGTCTTAGATATTTAATCTATAGATTAGAAAAGTATGTGTGTAAGTATCATCAATAAAAATATGTGAAAAGCAATTCATAACACATTCTTGAGCCTTGTATATAGTAAGAAAAGATGAGCATAAGTATATATGGCTTTAGCAATTTGATTTGCTAGTGGCTATTCTTAGACAGTGCATTGATTTGATAGAGCAACTCTGATTGGGCTATATTTTAGAATTAATTTTCTTAAGTTTTAAAGAGTTTTTAGAGGAATTGTATTTATTGTACAGTACATTTTTTATACATTTTATTATAGATTTTCTCAATTGTTTAAAATTTTGTTTTTTAAAGTGGTGACTTTATTTTTATAAGTAATAACCAGATTTATCAAATTTTAAAATTAAATCTATCTATATATAGATATACATCATTTTAAAGCACTTCTTTTTAAATGTTCAACATATAGATAGTGCATATATTTATAAAAATAAGACATAGCAAGTGAAACAACAATTTATTTTTTTTATTTTTAGATATCTCTTTAGCATTTCAAAATGACCAATAAAATAATTTTATTGGCTAAACCAATCTGATATTTAAAAAATTGTGACTTCAGCAAGCATTCCAGACTCTTGAAGAGCAAAAGTCCCAATTAAGACAAATACAAGTTGCATGTGCAGTATCCAGGAATGCAGTGAATGAAGATGAGTGGGAGGGTCAGCTGTGCAAATGCAAAATTTTGCATATGCATCTAGAGCTGCATAAAATTAAGTGGTGTGGGTTATCAGCTGAAGAAAAATAAAGTTATGACAGCTGCATCTAGAGCTGAAGAAAACAAAGAATATTGGTAGAGATGACTCACAGGCAACCAAATCTGTTCATTTAGAACTAGAAGATAAGTCAGGCCTTCCAAATTTATTGCTTTCAGCATTTAACTATAATTTATATTTAGACTACCAAAATTGTCCTGATATTCTGATTGGCAAATTGGATAAGATATGTGGTCACTGTTCTGCCAAAAAGTATAAAGGTAAGCCTTAAGAAATGTGCTGCAATAATAGTAAGGTTAGGCTTCCACTTCTGGATTTGTCACCTGATAATTTCTTCATATATGACAACAACAGCAAAGTTGATATATTTCCTAAAAAAATCTGAAAATACAACTCCTGCTTTCAAATGACATCATTTGGGGCAACTTCTACTGTTCAAGAAACAGGATTCATGCCCACATTTAAATTGCAGGATAAAATTACCATTAAATAAGGTCACTTCTCCCTTGCTCATATGAATTGCCAAACTATTTGCATTTTTTTATTGTAAATGAGAAAATCAAGTAGATCAATGCTGTCATAATATTCCAAGTAAAAAAAATCTAATTTTATTAAACATCTTCTAGAACTCCTGCATGGCCAAAACCAACTGGTTGATATATTTACAATACCCTGGAGTAATTGTCAACTAATTAATATAAAGTTGTCATTTGTGCTGATAAAAAACTGGCCAGACAGCATGAACCTTACTTCAATGCACCTTAAATTAGTGAAGTGGCTATTGTTATGGTAGGTGAACAATTCAATAGATGGGATATCATTATTCAGTTCATGGCAAAGTACTTTAGCAAATCTCAGATACACATTGATCCTATAATACTTTGTAGTACCTGTTGATGTTCTGTGAGGTGAGTATGGTTACCATTTAAACGTCATTCAAATAAACCCTACTACAGACAACTAATAAAAAATGTTCTGCAATGAACTTCTACAAATGCATAATAATGGTACATCAATGACAAACTAACCACATCCTCAACTTTTGCCAGCTCTTACAAAAGTTCATTGTTAATATGTATTATTGATGTTTTGTGAGGTGAGTATGGTTATCATTTAAACATCATGCAAATAAACCCTACTACAGAATAACCAACCAATTAAAAAGATTTTGCGATGGACTTCTACAAATATATAACAACAATACATGAAAGACAAACTAACAACATCCTCAACTTTTGCCAGCTCTTACAAAAGTTCATTGTTACTATATATGATAAAATGTGATATTGAGTATCTTTTGTACATTTAGCTAAATTAAATGAATATTTGTGTAATGAGTACACAATTTTTGTGAGATGTAGCGGCCAACGATGGGAACTTAGCAGATATTGGAAAATTGATAGTTTTTTCTGAAACTTCCACAGGGAGTCTGAGATATATGCAGGAACATTCCAAAATTTCATGCCATACACTTAAGCTTATGGGTGTCTGGATCTCTTTATAGCATTAACTTGTAATCTCACTTGGCCTGAGATTAAAAAAGAGCTCATATTTGGACAGACAGCAGCAGATTACCATGATCTAAAATTAAGGGTGTTCCAACAAAAGCTATCAAATTTAAGAAACGTTTTAACTAAGAAAAGGACTATATATTTGGATAAGTTTACTGTTGGATTACTCCATTAAGTGACAAAAGTGAGGACTCCCACATGCTCATATACTACTATGGTTAAAGAATACAATTTGCTCCACAAAAATCAACATTGTTATTTTCACTGAGTTTCTGATGCAGAGCAAGACCTCATCTTGTGTGAGGTGGTGAAGAGAAATATGATTTACAGACTGTTTAGATAGTTTAATACGAACACACCATGCATGAGGGACCAGAAATGTATTAATAAATATCTGGGATACTTGTTTTAGGAAACTCAGACTTGCAATGATGGATAACTCAATGCAGGAGATGACCACCAATTGATGAAGGGGGTTTACAGTTACATTGAAGATGCATGAAAACCAAGAGACTAAAATAGACAACAAGTGAATGGTGCCATATTCAGTGCTTCTTTTAAAGATAATCCAATCTCATATCAACGTCAAGTACTCTGATTTAGTTAAATTCATTAAATACATTTGTAAATATGTAAACAAGGGGAGTGATATGGTTGTGTTTGGGTTTACAAATAGAAAAAGACTTGAAAAGATCACCAGCTATAAATAGGCAGATACTTCAGCAGCAATGAGGCATAATGAATATATTAAATTTTCTTATTCATGAACAACAACCAACTGTTGTCCACTTAAATGTACATCTGGAAACGGGCAACAAGTCTACTTCACTGCCAAAACAGCTCAACAAGTTGCCGCTACACCACCAAAAACAACATTAATGGTTTTTTTTCCAGCTCTGTCAACAAGATCCCTTTGCAAGGAACTTGTTGTATCCAGAAGTTCCAAAGTATTACACTTTAAATGTATTGCAAAAAAGTTATTCAAATGAAAAAATGAATGCCAGTTAATGGGCAAGATGCTGTGATAAGCAATTCATCAGGAAAAGTGTAAACCGTCCATCCCAACAATGCTGAGTGTTATTTTATGAATATGTTGCTTTATACTATTTGTGGACCAGATCTTTCCTGGCTTTGAAAACTGTTGATGCCAAAGTATGAAAAACAATAAGAGAAGCGTTCCAAAAAGCTAGGTTTACTCAAGAATTACTAACACTGGGAAATGACACTTTCTGAAGCAGCTTTAACGTGTTTTCCAGTACAAATTAGAAATTTATTCGTCATTAATTTGATGGCATGCAACTCATAAAATCCAAACAGCACGTGGAAAAAATATTAAGAAAGCATGAGCAAAGATATACTTCTCAATTCTCATAAAAATCTCACTAACCCAAACATGGATTTTACACTAAATATATTTAATGAGACAATAATTATTTTAGAAGACAATTGTGTAGCAATAATCAGAAAACACTGCTCTAGATGGGAGTAAAAGATCCTGAGATAACTTACTCTGATCTTCTTTACACCAAAGTCATGAGGAAGCTCAATTACAATGAATAAGAGCTGGCACACTACATGCAAACAAATTATACACTTTTGGCTAATAATGCAAAAAAGTATACACTAACATCATGGAGTGCATTAGAATACCAAATGGTGGCCTAATTTTAATAAACTTACTTGGCGGCACAGAAAAAACATTTATCATAAATATTATACTGGCTGAGATACACATGTGGCAGGAGATAGCGCTTACAATAGCATCATCTTGCATAGCGGCCACCATAATTGCTGGAGTACAAACAGCCCAATCCGCCCTAAAGTTATCTCTTAATATTGCTACAGATAAGAACACTGTCTGCAATATAAGCAAGAGCTCTGATCAAGCTCAAGTACTTAAACTATGCAAACTTATAGTATGATATGAGCGCACAATAAACACAAAATAATTAAAAGTTTTTAGCTATACACTACAAGACCTAAAAGGGAGTTTATACTGATGGGAGGAACACTAGTGGTACTGGCTGGTGATTTTCATCAAACGCTGCCTCTAATTTTGCGGTAAACACCTACAGTTGAGCTTAATGCTTGCCTCTAAGGGCAAATTATATCAGAAAAAGTGCATAAATTCTAATTTTCAACATATACTGCTGGTTTATACTGATCAAGGAAGAGATGCACATCAATCTACAAAAAAGTAATTTAGATTGGTGGTGGCACCTTTCCCAATGATCCACAGACAGACAAAATCACATTAACTAAAAATATGTGCCTGTTAGTGTTATCCATTGAGTAGCTAATTTAGAAATATACCCAAACATAGCCAGAAACTTCAGAAATCATAACTGCTATATGAGAGAGCTATCCTGGCACCCAAATAAGACAGTTTTAATCAAATTAATAAGCAGATACTGAATTATATACCAAACTTTGCCACCACATACAAGTCATATGACTCTGCAGTGGACACCAATGATGCCGTTAATCATCCACTAAAATTCCTAAACTCCCTTGAGCCACCTGGAATGCCTTCTCATATCTTGAAGTTAAAGGAAGGATCACCAATAATGCTTTTGGGAAACTGGACCAGCCAAAACTATGCAATGAAACACATATCTATGTTAGAAATATTTTGCCAAATGTCATTGAAGCCATGGTAATAATGGGAAAGGCAAAAGTAGAGGACAATTCATACCTCACATACTATTGATACTAAATGACCTTCCATTTAGCTTCAAATGAGTCCAGTTATCAGTTAGACTAGTATATGTCATGATCATCAAAAAAGCTCAAGGACAGTCCTTAAGTTTGCAGGCAAGAATTCAGAAAGTCCTTGCTTCTCTCATGGCCAAATGTATGTAATATGCTCAAGAGTTGGAGGTCTCTAAGACTTATAAGTTTTAGATCTTGGAAAAAAAATCAAAAATGTGTTATACAAGCAAGCATTGCAGTAAACCTTGGAAAATTAGAAGAATGTGGCTTTAATGGAATAGATTTAAATTTTTCATTTGAACAGCACATTCCTAGAAATTTCAGGTTTGTATTTTTTACTTGACAGTATATACAAACCTCTTTTATATTATAACGCAGTAGGATATGTCAATTATCACCTTAGGAGACCAGTATTCATATGATTTTGATGGATCTCTATATTGTAATGGCTGAGCAGTTTGGAAATTTTTTGGGTGCTTCTATAGGTTTAGTGATTTTGACAAGTGGCTTGGTTGTTATTTGTTTATTTGATAGGTTAAATTGCTTTTTAAATTTATTGATGGTCATCTACAATATAGATGCCTAACTAATCAATAACAATCATTTTGTAATTTCAATTATATTGCAGAGCAACGCTGGATAAATTGGCTAGTAAGATAATTTAAATATTTGTTTTACTCTTAATAGCCTTATAAGTTTAGCCCCTATCTAAATATTCTCCAGGGTTGATTATATATAAGCAGTAGGTTTCTTAGTTGCTTATAGTGCTCAACTATTATTATATCAGTGTGAGTACTTTTTTAGTTAAAAGATTTAATGGTAACATGATACACCCTACTAGGCTAATCACCCTTAGGAGTGTGAGTTCAAATTTTATCCTGATTACATAATAAAGGTACCAGGCTTGAGACTTATATTGGCCATGAGATATGCATATCTGATAAAACCTATGATAGCAGATAAAATGTCCCAAAATTTAAAGACTGATAAATTTGACTGGATGATATATACTATTGGTCATTAAAGTTCATCCTATCAGGTTTTTAACTGGCCTCATACTTATTCCATAACTTCTTCAGTAGGTATATTCATATTAAGAGTTTACCTACCATAGATAAAATTCTATTCAAATTTATAGTTGAGGTTATCTATAGTTTTTACAATAAAGGCTCCAATACTTATAAAATAACTTTTCTAGCCAAAACCTAAAGTTAGTCATATGTACTCTTTTTCAAGACTCATGATTTTAAAACCATGGCTTTACAACGTATAATCCATCTCCTAGCCCTTACCTGAGATAGTTATAAGTATTTTTTGTTTAATATGTATTTAATTGGTATAGCTTCTATATCTATACATCCCCTTTTCCATGCTTCATACTAGTAAAATTATGTACCCTTTAGTAATTTATATGACTCTTACAGTTATATGTTTTATAATCATATACAATCCTTTCTTACTTTTACCTGAAGGTTGATTTTAATATTTTACAAACTTTTTAAATTTTATAGACACAGCTTTTAGGCCTAGTAACACATTTTTACCAAACCAAACCTAAGACTGTTTATTAGTACCAATATGTACTTCTTACAATTAAGTATCATATGCTATAAAGAAATTCTATTTTACTTTTACCTAAAGTTTATAAATATTTTTAAACAATTAGGCTTCTTATAATTAAGGCTTCTAACCAAGGAACTCCTTTTAACCATTTTTTTGTAAGTCCTGAGGAGCACCCCCTGTGCCTCAACCATGAGGAATTTTCATTCCAGATAAAGAAGGGGTGAAGAAGGTGATCATCTCATTTATTTACCAGGGTGACTTACCCTATGTGGTGGATGAGAAGTGGATGACAGACTACCCCCTCAAGATTGCCCCCTTACCTCCCTATCTCACCACCCAATAGTTGTTGCATTAAATTAGGTGTATGTCTGAGGTGGCATCAGTAAGAAGCCACTTTCATCAAAAATGTAGGTCGTTCCGCTCACTTGATATCTTTAGGTGTTATTAAGTGATTTTCCAATATTGATAGAACAAAGCCCAGAGTACTTGAGTTATCAGCAGTACACTTGGGTTCAAAAACCCCATTATTGTGTTTTCTTCTGCTGGGAAAGGCAAGCCTGACCCCAACAGGGTTAGGCGCATTAAGTCCTTTTAATACCCAATAGAACCTCCCATATGTAGCCTGGCCATGGGCGCACCCAGTCACTTGCTGGATGAAGCATCGCTGAACTTCTAAGTGGAATCATGTCAGTAGGGATAATTTATTGGAAAAATTTATGCAAAAGTTGGTTGGCCAAGATGATATTGATCCAGTTTCATGCAGATTTTATAATGTCAATATACCAGAATTAAATGTGTTTAAGTTACTCTTGGTTAATGAAAACTTTATTTATTTCCAAAGCCCTAGAACTTAAGACAACCATCCCCCAAAAATACTGTTATCACTCAATTTTATACTTTTTAATAAAGAAGTCTCACACAGAACTTTCTTCATTTTAGATTACAATCTCTATCTGATAAGCCGCTGCCTGATAGGTAGCATCTTTCTCAGTCTATGCAATGGCTGGGACACAATGGTCATAATTACAATGCTGCTGCCCTCTCTACTCGATTAGGATACTGTTAAAGTGGCTTCCTGGGTTAAGCCCCATTTTGATGCCATATGGCATTAGGATGTGACCTTGCTTTTGGAGATACTCTATCCCCAGTGGGCGAATTTTTGTGATTTTTCCACATGTTTAGCAACCTGTGATGCCAGAGTAGATTTGGGGCTCCCTGTGGTGTCTAAAGAAACAACTGTGGCGGAATCTGCAGCTGCCACTTTTGCAATGAAGTGGTTACTAGTGGGTATGCTAGTAACAGTGAACGTTTGTTGCCATCACTCAATTGTTTTCCTCCCAGTAAAGTATCAAATCATATGGATGGATATTCCTACAGCATTCTAGTTTGTGTTCTGTGTGTTTACTAACCATGACTGAAAGGCTAGTCTCAACTTTATCAGTGGTCTCCATGACAATTGATTGAGGATGCTTATAGATATATTTAGGTTTTATATGTGTCTTACTTTTAAAGTTCTAAATTTAAAACTTCTATCCTTTAACCTTTTAAAAGTTCATTTAACTTGGAAAACTATGTTACAAATATCATCTATTTAAGTAGAGAAATTATGTTCTAACATTTTTCTTTACACAGATACTGATATAAAGTTTTAAAATTATACTTCTTAATTATTTCATCAACACCTAATATCCTAAAATTCTAGACATTACTTGATTATCATAGAGGTACCCATAACTAGCCATGCTGTAACGATGACAATGTGCTAAGAGAAAACTGGCCTCGACCATCTAGTACTAAAAAAACTGGCCTCTGTTTATGGTTGCTTCAGCATCCACAACAGTAGGCACAGACTACTCAGCTGCGCCTCATCATAATTGGGTGGGCGAGATTGAGGAAGGGTCCTTGTCATTGTGAGGTTGGGGTTTCAACAATTGGGGTTGAACAAGCACCTAAGGCTTCCTCTATTCTTGAGGCCATTAAATATGACCCTTGGGTGTTTTCCACATTGAAAACTCAAAAAACCGCAATTTACTAAATTTTAACAAAATGAACAAAAAAACAGAACTTTATAGAGATAAAGTATTTTATTGGGAAAAATTTAAGCAATAATTAAATACCCTACATAAGGTAAGATGCTGGTTTTTAAGCTAGACTGGGGAAGGGAGGCTTCTAAGCTGAACTATGATATTGGGGAATGATTATCACTTTAAATTTATTAATTAAAAGTTTTGATCCCTGATTTTACCTTGATAGTCTTAGCCAATTATTCCAAGCCATTCTCAGGATGTTTCCCCAACTTCCAAATGTCCAAATTTGCTTTTTGATTTTGAAATGGGACTTCAGGTTTCATCCCCATTTATGACCCTTTCTTTTACTTTTTTTTTCCTGAATTTGACTTTCTAGTTCAGTTTCTCCCCCTCAGATTGACTTTTAGTTGAGCTTTTGTTGGGGACAGGATCTGGATATCATGGCAGAGAGCTTCTTAAGTTTTCCAAACTCTTCACAAATTCTCTTTGATTCTTTAAATAATTTGCAGATTTTATAACTTGAATGAGTTTGCTGAGGAGCAGATGGAGGAAAGGCACCTGGCAGGCAGGGGGAGCATCAGCCTCCCATTTCTCATCCAGGGTATGCCTTAGGTCAGAGATCTTGTTGGAGGGCTGAGCCTTGGGGTTTGTCCACTTTTTTGACCCAAAGAAGTGCATGACCCTGTCCAGATTAATAGCTAGAGCTAAGGGCCTTACACATGCTTAACTTCCATGCTTTAGCTCTACATGATCTTGATTACTATTTAAAGGTAGTTATTTATTTTCTAAATTTGATTCCAATGTCAAACTAAATGCTTTCTTTATTGACATTTATGAATCCTTGTCAATAATTTTCTAAGTCTACTTAAAAGGTTATTGTAACGGTTGGGTTGAATCAATTGTTACATTTTGACTTATGATCTGAAATCTGAATCTTGAGTTGAACTAATATTTTGGATTTTTTCAGTTGTTTCATGGCTCAGCGCTGAGCTGTGACCCTCCTGAGCTATTTTATGCTCTTAAGGGCCTAAAGAATAGTGTGTGATGGGCTCCCTGGAAGGGAGACCTTAAAAAGTCAGGCACACGCACTTCTGAACTAAATTCAGAATTCTTCTTTGTTTCCCACTCTTGCGTGGGTCTCTCTGGTGGCCTTGGGGCTGCCCTTGCCTTGTATTACCTGGTAGCCCATGGCAAATCTTTATTGTTACTGTAACAAAAAAGTTTGGGTTTCAGGGCTTCAGTCCACCAAAATAACTTAGGTTTTTTCATGTATGGTTTTGTGGTGCTGTTATACTATTAGGATTAATTCATCCACATGGCTATTTTGTAGATATAGAAATAAAGGCTAAACTCAGGGTCAAATCCTTGTTTACCTGCGTCATCTTTTCTTGCTTTTAAATTTCCCTAGATCTAAGGTTAAATTGATGAGTATGAGGGGTCAAAACGCTTATCTCAATGGGAACCCATATCAGACAATAGTTTGGCGTTGAATTGATCTGCCATGGCAAGATGGCAGTCAAAAACTGGGACGTTTTCAACTGTTACACGCTCAAGCATTACATGGGCTAAATCACCCTTGGTGGTGAAGGGCTGCAGCCTTTTTGGGCCCCTTCTTGGTTCAGTGTGGGTTTTCCTTCCTGTTCAGGCGTAGGTGTTGCTCTCCAGGAATTGCAAATATAAATTCTAAATAAATTTGTTATCAAAAAAAATTTTAAATTTAGACAAATCCTCATAATCTGATATATAATAAAAAAGAATAGAATATCTAACCATGCAATCTTTTTCTACACTATTAGGTTTTTGCAG
Source organism: Massospora cicadina (assembly GCA_022478985.1). Taxonomy (NCBI): domain Eukaryota; kingdom Fungi; phylum Entomophthoromycota; class Entomophthoromycetes; order Entomophthorales; family Entomophthoraceae; genus Massospora; species Massospora cicadina. The sequence continues at coordinate 54,103 of JAKSZP010004401.1, forward strand.
GTTTAAAGTATAGCTTTAAGTTATAAGTTCTGAAGTGCATTTCATTTTTACAGATACATACTTAAATTTTGGCAAATTCAGTATGTACTTACTATGAATCTAAAGATAGCAGTAGAAATATCACAAAAAGGCTTTTATGTTTAATGATTTAAGGAGACTAAGTTGGCTCTGGTTGCATACTGGAGGGTTCCTATCAGCCATTAGAGGAACCAAGCAAATGCTGTGAGTGTGGCCCCCAAGCCCTATAGTTGATGATGGAGAGTTGTCTTCACAGATGCATAAAAATAACTTTGGTGTGCATCATGATACACAATTTTTTAAATATGCAAAATTTAAATGACAAGAGGTTTTTTATTTAAAACAAAACAAATCTTATATAACAAAATAGGCTAGTACCCTCACAAATAAGGGTACTGGCCTCTAAATAGGGAAGGAGTATTACAGTTTGTGGCGCTGACCTTGGGCTCTTCAGCCCTTGTTTCAGAATTTTTCTCCAGCTGTAGATTCCTGGGTTTGCACTTGTAAGGAGAGGGTCATTTTGCAAATTGATGCAAGAACTGAGTGTGAGGAAGGTGATGGATCACTCTATGTTTGGCTAAATTCCAATTAAACTATCTTTGGAAAAGTTTGAAGTTTTTTCCAAATTGAAGCGCGCTCCATTTTTGGAGGTCTTATGCTCAATTGAAGCAAATTTTAAAATATTGGAAAGGGTTATCATGAAATAATGGAAGGAAGGGTAAAATCAGGGTTGTAATTTCCAATATTTTATGGCAAAAATGATTTCACATATTTGGGACATCATAAAACAGTCAAATTGTGAAAATTTTGGGGGATTTTTAGGAAAAGAGTGGAGGTATTAGAAACTTACCTGGAATACTTTGACGGTTTGGTATAGTTGGGGGATTTTTCTACATAAGAGCTTAACCTTGTTAGCATACCAATACTAGATAGTGAGTAGATTAGAGTGGGCACATATAGAATTTTTGCAAAAATAAATTGGCCTTTTCTACATAAAAAGGAGTAGTAGGCACCACCTAGTTTCTTTCCATTTTAAAAAGCCTTACATTATGAAGCTTAAACAGAACAAAATTTTGTTATGCTAGTAAAGCAGTCTGTCCTATCAGCCATATTCTTTATGCATCTATTATTATTGTAAAAAAATATAGTTTTTATAATAATCTACATATTATATGTATTTATGAAGAAAAAAGAAACTCTTTCTAATAAAAACTCTATAAATTATATACTGCCCCCTCCTACCCTCCAATCTCGTTCAGTGGGCCCACATGGTAAATCAGCCCCACCCAAAACCTCCATCCTCACTCTCCCACCTAAATCTATGCCAGCCAATCAGAGCAATGCTTGGACCAACATTTGCACCCAAGCAGCTGCCCATTCACCCAATCCTACCCACTCAAATTTAAACGCCACTATTCCAGTGAACCAAAATCCATGGGATCTATTGGCTGAAACTGACAAATTAGGTAATATCCTCATTAGTAAGCATACAGGTCAACCTCTCTGCCATGGCGATTATGGTCGGGCAGAATTTTTCCTTCACGACTTTGATGAAACCCCTACCCCTCACCATTTCGCTCCTCTACCCAATACAGCCCCCTTCCAAAGTGACCACCAGCTCGCCTTAGCTGCGGTGGCCTCTCCTCATTGCCCAAAACTACGCACCATGGTGGCCCAGTCAGTGGCTCAGCTCCAGCATGGCCTGCCCACCATCTTCTTCCCCCTGACTTCCCTGAATCTCCCTGCAGTGACATCTCAAAACTATTTGATGATGGTGAAATCGCTGTTATGAATGTCGCAACGCTTGCTTCATTCAACCCCTCAGCCAAAATCACCCGCCACAGTATCGCCCTTTTCACCCAACTTCCTGAAGCCCGCAAAGAAGCTGAAGTTCTCCTCACAGCTTTTGTTGAAACACTTTCCCATCATTATCTTGATGCAGAAGTGGAAAACTCCTACTACGCTGACCTCAGCCCCCACTATGCAGATGCCCCAACGCCCTGGCTCTCTGCTCTGATCTGGTACTGTGACCAACACCCCTTGAATGAGGTGGGTCTTTCTGAAAACCAACCCCCCGACCCCTCCTCACCCTCTGCCATGGTGGGTTAAGCAGTTTCTGCTTCCCACCTGGTTAGTAGTTTGTTTTGCCGTTTTGAGTGTTGTGATTGGTAATGTCCATCCCCTGGTTGGCGTACCTCAAATAAGTCAATCTATAAATTATATAAAAGTGGCAATAGTACCATTTAAGCAATAAGGATGTTGATTTTTATAAGTACAAACAAACATGTATTCACTCTATAGTTTTCTAGACAAGTTGATAAACTTATCTAGAAGAAAATTATTTTAATTTACTATTGTAGATCTGATAAAAGGATCAATTAGTATAGCTATATGCTAAGCAATAAAGTATAAAAAATATCTCTCTTTAAAGCTTCAAAAATATAGAGAGCTAAAAAAATTATATTATTGTAAATAAAAATAATAAAGCAGTAAATTAAATTTAAAATAAGATACAAACTATAATATTAACGTTGTAAGTATTTATCTTTCAATATATTAAGTACATAATAAAGAGTAAACTAAGTAAATTTTTCATCTAAAAGTTTTTTAGTTGTTGGAAAATTAGTTGACCTAACTATAAGCTCAGCCAATTAATATTATATATAACTTTGTACTTCAGTTGCTATCATGCTAGTGAAAATTATATTATTATGTTAATTTAAACCCCAACAACTTGCTACCTCACCAAGATCACAAATGAGTGATCAAAATAAAAAAGATGGTACTGCCTAGAATGTTCACCCTAACCTAAATCTTCAATTAAATATATGTTTTCACCTGTCAAAAACAAAAGGAATGATTTTTTGAGTTACTAGTGCCAAAACTTTAATTGTCCATGTAACCTAATACCAAACCTAAAAGAATGATAGGTCCAGCACGCCATGGGAACTTGAAGCAAATCTTGTAGCATTTTGTGGTAGATATGATAATGTTATAATTAATGTTGAAAGCAAAGGTAACAATACTTAGTTTGATCTTTATCTTGCAATAAAGCTTAGCAATTTTTAATTACCAATTGTAAAGGTACTTTTCTTTATATGATATAAATTACTTTTCTTCGCTTTTTGGAGGAGTAGCAATCTCCAAATTGCTAAATTTTGTTTGGTGGTGGAAAAGCCCATCAAGTTGTGTTAGAAATTGAACAACTATAGGAGATAATTTTTTGACCTATGAAAAACCCTACTAAAACCCCCTCAAATTACTAATAATAGTATAAGTTATAATGATCTAGCTGTACAGAATAAAGATCAAGTCCTGACTGAAATGGCCAACAATGAAGAGATTATTAATATATAGTCATTTAATAGGATTTAAAGAGCCAAATTTCATGTTGACAGAGGCCATTATATACCCCCTGAACACCAAGGAGATTTGTTGGCCAGCCAGGATGACGTCTGAGTACTTGAAAGTATAGACCAATTCAGATAACTATGTGCATGATGGCATAGATGACACTCAGAGGAACCCCCTTTTTATACCATTAGAGTTGACTGCTGATAATAGTTAAATTACTGAAAACCCATCTAAAAAGAGTTTCACAATTCATAAAAAGCTGAGCAATACCATTATTACCAAAAACATGAAGCAAATTATATCACAAGCTCTATCAATTAATACTACATATTGTGTGTGTGAAGTCCCCCCATTTTAGGTTGGGCCCCACTAGTGCTAGATATACTACCAATGTACCTGAGCAGCTGCAACAAAAACAAGGATCATTAGAACTCCAGGAGAAAAAAGAGAAGCAGCACGAGGTCACAATCAGGCCAGAGCTCCACATAATCTAAGAAAGAAGCCCAAAAGATCCCAGAGGATCAAAGGAATGGACTCCTCTGGGCATGAAACCAAGCAGCAAATGCATAACTGAATTGTAAAACTTGTTTTGTTATAAATCAAGCCCTACAATAAACACCTATATCCTAAACGATATAAATATTTAATGGTCATATCAATAAAGTAACATCTTTTACAGAAACTGCCTTTGATATTGTCATTTTTAATTTCTACTAATAACAACAAACATAGTTATACTGTTATAAAGTTTAGACTTAGCCTTTCTGTTGTATGAAGATGCTGAGAGAGTTCCAGTGCGATCTGGAGTAGCCCTCATCATTTATAATGTCAAGGCCTTAACACCGTTGAACATGCTTGATATCATGAGAAAAAGTCCTATGTATGCAGGAAGTAGATTATCAAATTTGCCTGTTGGTGCACCTGTGAACAATCAAATAATTTAATACCAGAGGATCAACCATAAAAACATCAGCACCCTTCTGAGTGAGTGGCTCACTTTGACAATAGATGGTGATTGCTACAGGAGGCACCACTGAGCAATTGTAGAGATTTCTTTGACAATATTTTGGAAGTGTACCATAAAGAAGAAGTTCAAGAAGATTTGCCAATGGAGAGTATGCACCAAATATCAATGAATTGATGGTGAGTATAGCTACACTGGCTATTGAGTTTATGTTGCAATTTCAATATGACTGGACAATAAATGTGGGACAGCTAGGGAGGATTGGGAAGAATCTGCCAAAAAATGATATCAGTTACATTTATTTGAGTGCCTTAAGATGAGGCGATATTGGGATATAATGAGCTATTATTGGATTGCCTCTATATAAGGCAATAAGGCAATAAGGTGATGTTGACACTTGATGAATACAAAGTAAATCTCCTACAATTAGGGTGATAGAGGATTAGAGAATAACAAGCCAAATTTGAGGAGAATTGGAAGAATAGATAGACCAAGCTATGAGAGCAGTATTTTCTGAAGCCGCTGTATATAAGCAAGATGGGCGATTGAGAGAAGAAAGTTGTTAATAGTAGAGAGAGAGCGGGACAGCAAAAGATCACTGTATTTATTAAAATAAAAAAAAGAGTCAATTGGGGCAATTGCTCCTATTTTTAGTATATTTTCAAGTGTGTCTGAAGGACCAACAAACCTCACACCATCTATCTCCTGCTCAGTGGGTTCAACCTATACAAACAATATGGCAGATCCTAACGGTACTATCCAATTTTATAACAGTGGTGCTCACTACAGGGGGCCCATTGATCAACCACCAAACCTCCAGAACTCCAGTCGCCAGCCATGTCTTACACAGCCTGTGTTGCTGGGGAATCTTCACAGAACACTGCACCAGCCAGATATGAGGAACTCAAACTTACCTTAGACGCGGTGCTCAAAAACCAAGATGAACTCCTTCAAGAATGAGATGCTGTCATGCACCAGCTTGATAGCACGTTTAGCTAAATGCAAATCTTGGGACAACAAAACAAAGAACTCGCCAACTAGTTGAATGATACCACCAAATGGCTGCAGTGCACAGAGCGAAGATTGACCAATACCTCTTGGTCTTCTTGCTGGAACAAGGATGACCATCAAGAAGGGGCATCATATGAGGAAGAATATGACGCTGGTCGGAGCTACTACACCCAGGATGGTAGTACCAGATACAAATATGAGTCAGAACGCCACTTCCCTCAAGTAATGGCGGCACCATCCATGGCAGAAGGTCACACTACCCCTGAAGTGGTGGACATCCCAAACTCCTCTGATCCAGCTTATCATCAGAAAACTACTTTCAGATCTTGACCCATTCCTCAGTATGGGCCAAAACCTTTGAACAGGATGAGGAGGTTAATATCAAAAAATTACCTACATTTGATCAAAATGTGAACATTCATGGTTTCTTCAAATGGTTTGAGTTTGTAGCGAAAGGCGCATCTGATAGACAGAAGGCTAAGTTGTTAATATCTACCTTGGATGTCAGGAGTGATGATCAGGTCACCTGTTACCTCCCAGGTAGCTCTGTCACCTATAAGGATGTGAAGGATACCGTTTTCACTTGTTCAGGGGTACCTCAAAGATGTCACAGCGGAAATCAGAATTTTTAATGATAGGATTCTGCCAAAACAAGACTCTCCTGGAGTTTGCTGATTGATTCACAACAGAAGCCCATGTGCTGTTTGGGGCAGGGTACTTAGCGGAAGCCAACATGTGCATCACCATGACCTCCACGGTGAAGCCATATTGAGAGCTTCACAATGTCATCTCACCACTTCTGGGTGACGACGTACCTCTTCTTAATATTGTACAGTTTTGCGTCACATATCCCTTAACTTTCCACCACCAAATATGGAATGGAAGGCTACTGCCACTACTGCACCCTCTTATTCAGGAGAATACTCTCCTCTGACTCCAGCTTCATTTAATAATCCTTGGCCTTTCTATAACTCTGCGCCTAGTCCTTGGCTGAATTATACTCAACAGTTTGATCTGTGTCAATGGTCTGGCCATGAAAACTGTCAGCAACCCAGCTATCAACCAGGACCTAGCTATGTCATAAGTCAACAATTATCTTAATGACCTGGGGCTGGTTACGCTAAACAACCCCAAACTTTCTGATCTGGACCCTCTTATGATAATCAAGGACGTGGCTCTTATGGGGTTAGCTGCTATGAATGCGGCCCCCCTGGTCATTTGGCAAAATTCTGCCATAACTGCCATGTGAACTAAGTACACCAAGATCAATAATATCAGGTAAAAGATGGAATGGAGTAGAGATGGGACCCTCTACCTCCGCAAACCAACTCAAAATGTCTCCAAATCAATAGTAGTATACCCTGTGGAAGTCCCTCAGTATGATGACGGACTTTTATATCAGCAGCCAGTTGGAGGAGTAAATGTAGTGACACGAGCTCAAGCTAAGGCGGTTGTGGAAGAAGAGTCCCCAGAACAACTGAAGCCATATGCCTGTCAAATGCTTGATCAAGCTTCCTTGGACAAACTCAATTCTGCTGCAGACGCCCCAACTCTGAAAGGAGTAAACGTCGCCCTTCTGGTAGACGCCATTGTCAAAGAGTACCCCCAAGTCAGTGAGGGGATAATGAGATTTCTTGAAAAAAGAGAGCCTGTAAATGTTCACATATTAAACAGTCAATATTCTTCTTATTCTGAGTGTACATACTGTTATATTTTTGTAGCAAAAAACAGGGTTCGCACTATAATTGATACTGGTGCTCCAGTCAAAAATAGTTTCCACTAAATTGATGGCAAAGTTGGCGTTGAAACCTGATGTGGACCATCAAAATGGTATACGGAACTGCTGGAGCAGTAAGCAACATCTCTGAGGGGGCTTACAGTGCGCTACCTCTGCACTTTGGGTCCATTGTTGTTGTAGCCCCGGCAATTGTGCTGCCAAACAAAATCTATGACCAGTTTATCAGAACCGCTTTCCTGCGCCATTTCAGGGCTGTCATTGATATGACAAAGGAGACCCTCGCCATTCTGGGTCAGCGGATCCCAATTTACTTCACCACTAGCGGAGTACCAAAGGATCTGGTGCATATGAGCCATATCAACCTTACCTATAGTGATGGGGTGATGCCTGTTCACTATCACCAACTTAAGCGCAAGACTTGAACTCTTCCCCAGCAGATATATGAATATCAGGGGATACCTCTTCGAGCTGCAGGGCCCATATCTATTCCTTCTGGACATCAAGTCTTAGTGAAAACCAAGTTAGAGGTGGAAGTGCCTATTGGGCTATATGGGGAAGCCATTTGGCTCTATCATCAGATGCAGTTTGTGCTGCATGTGGCTCCAGGGATTATACTTCCAGGACATGGAGAGATTAAGGTTCTGTTAGAAAACCTCCAGAACAAACCAATGCAGATCCGCCGACACTAAATTGTAGCATATTTACATTTGATTCCAATAGACGAGGTCCTTCAGGTTCATGATTTTGGGTCATTGGACGAATTTGGTCTATCAGTTGAGGCACTGGCCAGAGTATTAATGGTGGTACTGTGAAGTAATCTAATAGGGCTATCAGAAGAACAAAAAGACCAAGCAATAGCTTTATTTCAGAAGTATAAGGAGATTTTCGCTGTTGACAATCATGATTTAGGGTGTGCTCAGGGGGTGGTCCATTGAGTAGACACAGGAGATCATCCCCCTATAAGGTCTAAGCCAATCCGCCAATTGAGGGCAGTTGAAGACATTGTCACTAACGAAATTGAAAAGTTGATATAGCAAGGGATGCTTGAACTGTCCAAAAGCCCATGGGCTTCGCCTGTTCTAAATTGTAAAAAAGAAGGATGGCACCAATTAGATAGTAATAAACTACCGGAAGCTCAACAGTATTACAAAAAAGGACTCATACCCTTTGCCACAGATTGACAATGCTTTGTATATGTTAGGGGGAGCCTGTTATTTTAGCGATAGACTTGATATCAGGTTACTGGCAAATCAATTACCTGCGGCATAACAGGAAAAATGCGCTGTAATCACCTCCAAATGCCTTTTTCAACCAACGTGGATACCTCAAGGGCTGTGCAACGCCCTGGCTACGTCTCAGTGAGCCATGGATACTATTCTTGGTGACCTGAAACTGTCATGCATCCTTGTATACCTCAACGGTATTAACGTTTTCTCTCAAACCTTTTTGGAGCATCTCGACCACCTAGAAGCAGTATTCCGCTGGCTGGATGAGGCAAACATTAAAACTTACCCTCAAAAATGTAACTTCTTCAAAGATAAACTGGAATACCTGGGGTTCATGGTAGACTCTAAAAGACTGAAACCACAGCTTGCTAAGGTGGAGGCCATCAGCAAAATGACCACTAACAATAGTAAACGCAACATACAGGTATTTTTGGGAATGGTCAGTTACTACCAGCGCTTCATCCCTAACTTTAGCTGTATTGGGGGGCCTCTATTCAAGTTGTTAAAAAAGGACGCTGTGTTTGAATGGATGGAACGTCATCAATCCGCTTTTGATACACTTTGTACAGCATTGATCAGCGCACCTGTGTTACGCTATCTGAACTTTGATCAGGAGTTTATCGTTCAGATGGATGCGCCCCTTTCTGCTGTTGGGGCAGTACTTTTTCAGAAAGATGATGAGGGAGAGGAACATCTTGTAGTGTACTGTAGTTGAAGTCTGAACTGTCACGAGTGTAAAATATACTGTAACTGAGTGGGAGTGCTTATCAGTGATCTACACGTATAAGCAATTCAGAATCTATCTGCATGGGGTAAAGTTTAAAGTCATAACAGATCACATATCATTATGATGGTTGCAGAACCTCAAAGAATCTGAAGGCCATTTGGCTTGATAGGCTCTTAAGTTGCAGGCTTATGACTTCAGATTTTCCATCAGCCAGGAGTAAAGAATCAGAGCGCTGACTGTTTATCTATATTGCCAACTGTTGCGGTGATGGCGGACCTCAGCAACATAATGTACAATAAGATGCTCAGTGGAAAATACAAAGATGAACCACCCCAAGTGATCAAAGTGTTAAATGAGATGCGAACAAATACCTTCCAATGGAATGGGGAACTGTACAAGTGGATTGGCGATTCTACAGTGAATTTTCAAAAATCTTCAGCATGACCGGGAATTATTTTGAACGCTCACAGGGCAGTCAGACATGGTGGGGTGTGCAAGACAATGGAGTTGTTGCTCCCTTGGTATTATTGGGAAAGCATCTGCTTTGATGTGCTCAAAACTATTTCCTGTTGCTATCAGTGCCAAGTGGAGAAGCCATTCTGCTGCAAGTCTTCATACTGGGTAGTGAAACCACATTTTGCTTGGCACACAGTTTCCCTAGATGTCATTGATCCATTGCCAACAGGAGCTAACCGGTGTAAGTACATTCTTGTGGCTATCAACCACTTGACCTGGTGGGTCAAAGTGAGAGCAATATGAGATTTAGGGGCAGTTATAGTGGCCAAGTTCGTGATGGAATGCATTATTCAGCAACATGAATGCCCTCAGTTCATTCTCACTGATAATGGAACCAACTTCACCTCGCATATCCTCCACAAACTGAACAAGCTTATGGGAATCTGTGGGGTTCTGTTGACCCCATACCACCCTGAATCTAACGGAATGGTCGAATGGGTTGTGGGACTCTGGTGAACATACTAAGAAAATTAGTAATGGATTGGCCTTTTGATTGGAGCACCCTCCTTTCCACTGCCATGTTTGCCTATAACATTAGCTACCATTCCGCCATGGGGAAGAGTCCCTTCCAACTACTATATGGCTGACACCTATCCCTTCTGGAGTTGCTTTATTTGTGTATAGAAGACACCAGTGGAGTGGAACCACACCACTATTTGACTAACCTTAGAAAACATTCTGATCAAACTGCAAACTGAAGCATATTCCTTCAGCTTAGCCAAGAAGATCAGGAATCAGGCCACCGATCAGGTATATCATAGTGGGCAGGTGCTGTTCAAGGAAGGCAATATGGTTCTCTTCCATGACCAACATGGATTTGGGCGGAAACACAAGCTGGCCAGTATTTGAATTGGTCCGTTTGAAGTTATAGAGAAAACTGAGGTTGACGCATATACCATCAAGGATCCCACAAGTTGTTGGATCATTAACTGAGTACATGTGAAGTTCCTCTGACCATACAAACAATAGGAGCCTTATTGTCCATTCAAGGAGGGGGTAATGTTGCGATTCTGATATGACTGGATGATAATTGTGGGACAGCTAGGGCGGATTGGGAAGAATCCGCCAAAAATAATATCAGTTACATTTATTTGAGTGCCTTGAGATGAGGCAATATTGGGATATAATGGGTTATTATTGGATTGCCTCTATATAAGGCAATAAGGCAATAAGGTGATGTTGACACTTGATGAATACAAAGTAAAACGCCTACAATTAGGGTGATAGAGGATCAGAGAATAACAAGCCAAATTTGAGGAGAATTAAATGAATAGATAGACCAAGCTATGAGAGCAGTATTGCCTGAAGCCGCTGTATATAAGCAAGATGGTGATTGAGAGAAGAAAGTTGTTAATAGTAGAGAGAGTGGGACAGCGAAAGACTGCTTTATTTATTAAAATAAAAAAAGAGTCAATTGGGGCAATTTCTCCTATTTTTAGTATATTTTTAAGTGTGTCTGAAAGACCAACAATCCCCACATCATCTATCTCCTGCTCAGTGGGTTCAACCTGTACAAACAATATGGCAGATCCTAACGGTACTATCCAATTTTATAACAGTTTAGAAGAGTCTATTTCACCATCACAGGAGAGAACTTAGGAGCAAATTATGACTCAAGTGAGAAATAAGTTAAAATTATTAGAGAGTATGAACAACAAAACTGTTCAAAGCTTAAACTTGACTTTCACTAAGCTGATAAGCCAAAATATCCAATTAAATTACTTGAAGCTGAACGTTGACACCATGCAAGTGCGACATCTACTCCCTCTTAGACTGTTACCAACTTTGGTAGGACACACCACTAGTTATAGCAAACCAGAGATGGTGTTACAATCTACACGTCAGGTTGAACCTAAAAAACCCTTTTTTGGCCATACTTCAAAACAATTTCCCAAATCTGACGAGGGAACTATGACCATATTTTTTCAATTTTTACAAGTAAAGCATGGACGGAGATAGTTACAAGTAGAGAACTCAACATGCACATAATATATGATCTGAGAATCGCAGGAGATGCTTGGAGCTACACTTAGCCCCAACCACAATTAGTCTGAAGTTAGAAAGATTTCTATTGCTGAGCTTTGCAGCACAGATAAAATTCAAAATATGAAGCAAGAATTTTCTACCATGAGAATGGATAAGCTGAATCAATTTTGGACTAAGCAAACTGGATTTATCTCAAGGCACAAAGCTTTGGACAATTGGAACCTTTGACCTAGTAATCTTAAAAACTGTAATGCTTAGATTGGTTTCACAAGTACAACCCCTGATGATCATGAATATGGCTTTTAAACCCGTCAAATCACTAAAGGCTGTTAATGAGGTTTTGACAACATTAAAGACGTTTACAAGATGAAGTCAATGCACCAAAATCATCAGGAACATAGGTAACGCTGCCCTGATAGAAAGGTCATTTATGTTGCTCAAAGCTGCAATGATAAGCCAAAGGACAAGGATTAACGCCCAGTAGAATGGAAGTATTAAAGTTCCACAGTGTTTATTTACAACGATTGTCAGCAAGTGGAACACTTCTGGAGAAGCTGACCTAAGATTAAAGATGAAAAGATAGATGAACCAAAGAGGTGGTCACAGAATCATTCAATTGGGTCAAACACCACACCAATGGAATTGGTGAAGAGGAGCTTGGGTCACGGGTCACTTTAGGATACTATGCCATCAGAGTTTCAAGTGAAGTGGTTGTACACACCTGCCTAAACTTAATTAGTGAAGTTGAGCCTACCAATAAGTTTTACTTGGCTCAAGCTTCTAAGCTTAGTAAGATTATTGACAGTATCTTGGATGGAAAGGATTTTGTGGATACCACGTTTGAGAAAATTTCATTTGAAGATTGCAAGTCACCTAAGTCTTTCAAAAAGTCCTACCTTACTGAGGAGTTAGAAGGATTTTCTTTGATAGTCAATGCTATTCTTAACGCAATAATGACTATTTGATAAGCATTATGTAGTGGATGTCACTATACACAAAGTAAAAGTACTAGCAGTATTAGAAACTAGTGATCTATTTAAAATTATATCTTTCAAGCTCATGAAAAGTTTGAAGTTTGCCTAGACATCAATTATCAGAAGTAGTTCAAAACTAACAGGCTTGAGTCAACCAAAGCACAAGAAGCCTATTCTAGATTACCTTAAAATTTGGTCAAATTGTCTTTGCTCCAGCTGTGCTACTTGAGAACAACCATAAAATTTCTTATAATAAAGCAGTTCCTAGTTGAGTTTTAGGAATGTATGATTTCAACCAGAGTTCCATCATCTTTATCAGCTACCAGATGTCACTTGTGTTCTAAGCCAAAGTAAGAAGAAACAGAAGAAGAAAGTATACTTAATTAAAAAGAGCATCTAAATTAAACAATAAGACAACCATAAAGATGAAAAGAACAATGAAGCTATTGCAGACCATAGAAGCAGAGCCTTATTTTGCCTTTTATACCAGCAAAGAGATGGACCTTTTTGCTAGAGAACAGGTCATGTTGTTAACATCAGCATTAATACCTGAAAAGAAGATTTTCAAAAGATACTGTACCAAAGGATTCAGAGAAAGGGAACCCAGAGTGAATCCTGGATTGTGCAATCTACCTGTTAAGAAAAATTACAAGTTATTTTTAGAAATATTTTCAAGCACCCTGTCAAGTATAAAAATGGTCAAACCAGTGCCAAAGCGAAGATACACTGCTATACTAACGTTGAATCACTTCACACCATTGCAATAATTAAAGAGATTGATCTTCAGGAAACAATTACACAGGAAGAACGTAAACTAAATGAACTCTTAGATCATTAAAGAAATTTTCAAGAAACGGACCTAATGATTATGGCTTTTGAAAGCTCTGTGTCACAGTATTGACAATAGGAGCTTTATCACCCTTCTAATCATAATCATACCACCATTACAAGAGAAAAGAAGCCAACTTAGAGGATTTATAGAAGCTTAGGGATGTGGAATGGTACTTCTTTTAAGAGTCACCTGGACGTCACCTCTTCTGCTGGTTAGAAAGAGGATTGGGACTCACTGCATAGTCATAAGCTACCAAATATTGAATGATTTAACTAAGAATGAAACTAATTTTTATAGCGCATCAAGAATGAATCAAAATGACTTTTAAGAATTACGCTAATTATCATCCATGGACGTAGCAAGTGGGTATTGAAAATGGTACAGTCACTTAGAAGCCCAGAAAAAAGTGCGTTACTCACCAGCTAGGTCTTGTTTGAGCCAACGCGTTTTCCACAGGAACTGTGCAACGCCCCAACTACATTCCAAAAAGTAAAGGATCAGATTTTTGGATATCTGAGATTTTTGAGTGTTTTTTTACTTTTATAATATCACAGTTTAGCAAGACGTTCAAGGGCACCTGACACACCCTAAAGGAAGTTTTTACTCATTTAAGAAAGAAAGATCTCAAGTTTAATAAAAGAGAGTTCTGGTTTATTAAGAGTCAGATGATATTAATCAGTCATGAAGTGAATAAAAGAGGAATCAAGCCTCAGCAAAATAAGGTTAAAGCCATTGCAAATTAAGTTCCTCTAAGTGCATGAGAGACATTGTGTGTTCTTGGGCAAGGTGAGTTACGCGCTGAATTTTGCCAAACTTTGTGAATATCACTGAGCTGCTCATGCGCCTAATCAACAAATGAGTTTTATTCAGTTGGGAACAAGAGGAAAAATATTCCTTCAATCAGCTCAAACAAAATCTAATGAAAGCCCCAATTTGATGTGTTAAATATCATGAAGAACTTCCAAATATATAGACACCAGTGATTTGGGTATGGGTATCATTCTAGCACATTTGGACAAAGAATGAGAATATCGCGTAATTGGTTCTATTCAAAAGACATTTACCAAAGCAGATCTCAACTACATGACTACAGAGTGCAAGTGCCTAGAGGACATTAGAGCAGTTTGCCACTTCCAACCCCATCTTTATGGCGTACACTTTAAGAATATTACAGTTCTTAATTCTCTGAGGTTAACGCTCATTAAGGATATAGGCAGAGGGCTATCAAGATGGGTCGTTTATCTGAAAGTCTACAATTTTGAGATTATGCATTGTGTAGAAGAGAAGCACCTGAATGTGGATGGCTTGTTGCAGTTACCCTTCTTCCATTTTCAAGACCATGAGAACTTTATGGTCTACAGAATTATAGAAGAACCAAAAGAGGAACGGAAAGAAGAGGATGATGCTGGTAAGAAGATACTGAAGAGATGGTCAATTGCGACGAGGTTCCAAGATGGACAGCTAGCGAAAAAGTACAGAAGAAATGGCTACCTTACATGAAGTTGAGAAAATGGATAGCGCTAGTTACAGAAGGACATTGCATAGTAGGTCAAGCATGGCTACATAAAACATACAAGCAACATAAGTAAAGATTTTACTGGAAACCATGTTAGATGAATTAGTCAGGCTCTAGAGCTCTGCGTTGAATGCGCTTGATACAAGACTCTCTTTAAGAGGTTCAATTTCAGCCTGTATCTCTGAGAGCGCTATTTTACAATGTTTCCAACACGTTGTTTGACCATTACTGAAGTCATCAAGTTTAATTTTGTTTCATATCAAAGTTATAGATCATTCACCAATTGGGCAGAAGCAATTGCAGCCAAGACATTTACTTAAAGAGTTCACACAAGGTTCTTATTAACGGGTCATTACACCATGTGTTGGATTTTAGGATTTGTTTAAGCTCACAGGTGGATTTTCGCCTAAAACCAACAATTAATAGCAGGAAAAGTTGGCTCTCAACTGCAAGATAAAAATTAGGGGGAGCAATCACTTATTTAATATAAATATAAAAAACTCAACTAATATAAAAGAATGATTTTTTAGGTTTTTATTAGTTGCTATGGGAGGGTCAAGAAGCTAGCCCTCTTAATATTTCAATAGTAATATTTAAAATGTTGAGGCTCAAAATTCTGATTGCTTAGTAAAATCCAAGTTAGGAAATATGAGTTGTTAACCTATTAGATCTCTTGAACTCGCCTCGTTTGGGCGGAATGGCCAATTGAGGGTCAGGAGTAAGAAAGACTATTCTATTAGGTAATGTTTTTATAAATTTTGGCCCAATCAATAGGCTAGAAAATTTTTGCAATTGGTTGGACCCTTTCTGACCCTATAAAAGGGGCCAGTTTCCACTGTGTAGGCTTTGCTAAAATATAAGTGGCCTGGGGAGAAGCCTCCAACAAACTCCTGAATTTGGCTGATGATTTGGTGTGATACAACTGCCCAAACTCATTTTGTTTGCCCAATTGTTATTAAAAGTGTTACCCTGATTTGAGGGGTTCCACCAGGAATTGACCAGGGTCTTTAAGCATATTTTATTGTTGTTTACATATAAAACACTCTTTTGACAATATCAGACTTGCAATTGTCTGACATCACCCCTTTGAGAGTGTTTGGGGGAGAATAAGGCCACAAGAATCGGCCATGAACGTGATTGATAGTAACTCCTATAGCATGAGATTTGATGGAACACTCCACCCCTCGCTTATATGTGACTAAAAAGTCCTTCCCAAATAGACTTGAGTTTCTCCCTTCTAGGGGTGATAAAATTGTAGTATAGTACCAAGTCAGATACTTGGAAGGAAGAGGGGGCTGGAGCTCATTAGCAGCTTGACCCTCTTTTGTAACCATTTTAGCAAATTAGTCATAGCCTCTAATTGTAATTGAATAATGTGCTGGGCCAACGTCTTCATGGCTTGCTCAGGGTTAGTCCTATTGGTAAAAATGTCTTTGGAGAAAAATTGTGGCACTCCAGGTTCTCGTCCATACAACACCCTAAAGGAGACATCTTAAGTATTATATGATAACTGGTACGGTAGGCCATGAGGGCACAAGGTAAGTACTGATCCCAGTGAAGGGGGTATGAAGTGGCCATTTTTTCGTAGTATAGAAACAAGGGTCCCATTAGCTCTCTCCAAAATACCATTAGTTGAGGGGTTATAGGGGGCTGAAAAGAGCTGTTGTGTGCCCATGGTGGTAGCGAGGATCTTTACCACTCTGGAGGTAAAGTTTTTCCCATTATCAGAAAAAAACCTGGGGACAATTATGTCAAGCAAAAATATTCTGATGGAGGAAAGTGGCCATAGCCTTGGCTTTTGAGCATGGAAAGCCACAGCTTCAACACACTGGGTAAATGGTCAATTCCAGCTAAGATATATTGATTTCCCCCAGTCATCTGGGGTAGAGGTCCAACCACATCTAAACTTATGGTGTGGAATGGTTGTTGAGGCTTAGTGGGTTGGTATTGATAGCGGGTCTTGAAGCTGGATTGTTTTTTGCAGGTCAGACAGGCATCCAGGACCTCAGTTATGGTCTCCATGATGCCCTCCCAGTTATAGAGTTCTTTAACCCATTCATATGTTTTCTGTACCCCACTAAGCCCTAACGTATAATGGGACTCCAAAATGACTGGTACTCGCTCAGATGGCTGGAGATAGGGCAACCAGTTTACCCCTATTTTCTTATATCACTTCCCGTTTTCCACCTTTGTGTTGCAGAAGTGTCGAGCTAGCATCTTATGGACGGGTTCATCCTTATCCTCCCAAGAATCAGGGTTCATTAGGAGGCCATGTAACCTCTAGGTTTCACTATTATCTAAATGAAGGGCAGGCAGCTGCGTCAACCCATCAACGATCATATGGCTTGTTCCGCCCAATGCTCAATTTCTATGTTGTAATGCTGGAGCTTCAAAGCCCAGCGAGCCAACCGTCCTGTGGGGTCCTTCATATTCTGCAAACACTTAAAGGATGCGTGGTCAATAATCACTTTGAAGGAAGTTCTAATAATAAGGGCTGGTAACGTTTCATAGCGAGAAGGACAGCCAGGCACTCCTTCTCAGTGACGCTATAGTTGCGTTCAACTTTTGAGAGCATCTCACTGTAATAGGAAACATGATGATTGACTCCATGCTCGTCCAGCTGAGCCAAGATAGCTCCAACGGCATAATAAGAGGAATCTTTGAATAGAATAAAGGGCTTGCCATAATCAGTGTGAAGGAGGATAGGCCTTTATTGTAATAACTTTTCAGGGTCTCAAATGCGGCTTTTTATTCTACACCCAATGAAATGGAGTGTTCTTGGTAAGAGGTGGAAAAGGGTCTCAATGAGCCGGGTGAACTTTGGGATGAATTGACGATAATACCCAATAAAACCAAGAATACCTGGATGTTGCGGAGGTTTTTGGGCTCTGGCATCTTTGATATAGCGGCGACCTTATCTTGTAGAGGTTGAATCCCATCTTGAGAGATGGCGTGTCCAAATAAATTCAGCTTTTTATGATAGAAAGTACATTTTGATGGCTTAAGTTTAATTTTAGAAGCCCGCAGGCGTTGGAACACTTCTTTCAAGTGAATAAGATGCGCATATAAAGTCTTGGAAAACACCATGATAGCATCAAGATAGACAATGACGCAGCTTAATTTAAGGTCCTGCAATATGTAATCCATGGCTCACTGGAAAGTAGCAGTCGCGTTGCACAATCCTTATTGTAGTCAGGTAGGTTGGAAGAGCCCATCACTACAAATAAGAGCACATTTCTCCTGATCTTGGGGAGAAAGATCCATTTGCCAATAGCCACTAGCCAAGTCCATGGCGAGAAAGTAATTAGAGCTGGAGAGTTGAGCTAAGGCGTTGTTGATGTGGCGGTAGGAAAGCTATCCTTTTTTGTAAGGTTGTTTAAATTGTGGTAGTCCATAACTACCCAATGACCTCCGTTTTTTATTTTTTATAAGGAGGAGTGGGGATGACAAAGAACTTTGAGAAGGCACCAGCATCCCCGTGTCCAGCAACTGTTTAAGCTCCATCCTTATCCAGAGCCCCTCAACTTTGGATTTACAATAAGGCTTGGATTGAATAGGCTTGGCATCACCAGCATCAATGTTATGAGTCCAACCCTTCATATGCCCATAGTCAGTGTCAAATTTGAAAAAGATGTCGCTACAAGTCTATAGTAAAGAATGAAATATTTCAGGATCAGCAGGAGTTAGATTGTTGGAAATTTGGACGTTGGGCAATGCGCATATCATTTTGTCAGTGGGTAGTCCCATATCTAGAATAGACCAAATATAATAGATTTGGTGAATGTCCTCAAACGGAATCAGCAGGGATTGACCGTACTCCTAATGCTTCTTTACGACCATGTCCTTGTTTGTAAGATTCTTCAGCAGGAGATTAATAGGTCACTGGTAGGCAGGGTCTAGTATACCTGGTAACACCTGAAGTTTTAAAGGGCTTATTCCATCAATGCTTGTTAAGTGCAGAAGGAAATTGCTGGAGATTAAATAGTAATCTTGGTGTTTATCACTTTTTGTTCACCCTCTTTAACTACTAACTCTTCTGACGCATACAATGGAATGCCCTCTTCAGCATTCATGGAGTCAGGCAGCTTTTTTGTGTTTCTGCATGACGTAGTATTAGTAAGAGTGAGGGCGGAGGAAGGGCACTTAACGACGCAGGTGTACTCTTTTTTCTTGAGCTCATCATTGGTGAAGACTAGGTTTACTTTGTAATCTAGAAGGGAGAGAAATCCCTGATTCTTATTAATGATTTCATCATACATCACCATGAATTGAGTGCCAATGAGTAGGTCGTTTGCATTATTATTTAATGCCACAGCGGTGGCAGACAGTAGGAGTTTCCCAATTTGTATTGGTAGAGAAGAGAAGGATCCAATAAGTCTCATATTGGTAGGCCCTGCAGTTCTGAACTCTTGTGAAAAGTCCAGATCAGGCGCCAACTTAATTTTATTGATGAGATTTGAAGAAACCACATTCACTGGAGCACACATATCAAAGATGGCTAGGACTTGCTTTTTTTGATGACACCTCTACATTTATTATCATGCTACCAAAGGTAGGGGGAAGGAGAGTAACTTATTCAATTTGAAAGTGGTGGCAAGGCAGAGCTATCACAGGGTAAATAATATTTAATAGATAAGAGGGTATGAAACTGCTGGGTAGATTGAATCACTCTATCATAAGCTGGTCAGCATCACTAGCGGTATTAATTACCTCTGAGAACCTCAACAACTGCTGGAGATAGATATGTCAGGGTATCATGGCTATATCAATTCTTTCAGGCCTCATTGTATCTGGAACCTGCACTTTCATTGGAGCTCCCAAGACATAAGAGCCTGCGTCTTCACCACCCCCTGCAGACTCGTCATCAGAGGAATTGTCAATGCACCTCAACGATTTATTAAGAGGTGGCGGAGAAACCGGCTTGATCTCCTTACAGGGAGGACTTTTTTGCGCTCATCTACCCTTTTGACTTTTGAAGGGTACATCGTATCTGCACCAACTTTTGGGGGAGGCGTTGGAAGTGTAATGGCTTTGCCTTTAGCTTAGACATGACAGGCTTGGGCTAACCCATGACTGCAGGTTTTAAATTAGGGGCAGCCTGAAGTGAGGCTGAGGGGGATTGAGACAGCGGCGTGGATGGACGCGATTTTTTATCCACATTAGTAGAATTCTCAGAAGGAGGAGAACAAAGAAAAGAGATAAGTGACATCAACGGCTGAGGATTAGAAACTGAAGCGGGAGGGAGTGCAGCCACATAACTGCCAGTTATTTCTGACTATTCTCACATGATGGAAAAATATCTGGTCTATGAAGCTCTGCAGAAACTGGTTTTCAGAGGGATAAAGCCATAGAAGAAGATGGAGGGGTCAGAGTTGATTCTCGCTTTGGAGCTTTTTTCAGAAGTTCAGGTTCATGAAAGTCAGCCACTGCTTGCTGAGCCTCTTTGATATCCTGTATGGTTTGGAATGTGCTCTTGATGGCGGAGATACGCATTGCTAAATAGGGA